>PVLC010005279.1:5000-24387 GCA_004027655.1 Graphiurus murinus | reverse complement strand
TATCAAACATCATATGGCATACCAAAAATTTGCGGGTTTTTTTTTTTTTTTTTTTTTTTTTGCAGTACTGGGTATTGAACCCAGGAACATTCTACCTCCAAGCTACACACCCCCTCCCACGCTATTTTTTATTTTGAAACAGGGTCTCACTAGGTCGTGGAAAGCCTCACTAAGTAGCTGAGGCTGGCCGAGAACCCAGATCCTCCTGTCTCAGCCTCCCAAATACTGGGATTATAAGCATGTGCCACCACACCCAGCTTAAATGTGTGTTTTTTATGTGTCAATTCAAAAATTTATTTAAATTTTTTAAAAACAAAAACAAAAAGAAATCAACATTAAAGAACTTTTTTACGGCAAGCCTGTAATCCTAGTACTTGCTGGCTTGAAGGGAGGACTGGAAGATTGTAGGATGCAGTGACAGGTATTAAGTGTCCCGCGAATGTTACGCTTTACTACCTAACTCCAGCACTGTTACACGATCACAGCTTCCTGGCCACCTGCTGCTATTGTCAACCCCTCGGGCATCACAGCAGCAGTGATCTGTCACCGTGCCCCACGGGCAGCTGTGTCTCCAGGTCCTCTCATTCTACCGCAGAGGCTGGGAGTCAGCCTCTCCAGCTCCCTGAGACTCACAAGTGACTCGTCCACACCACGGCCCACCTGGGCAGGTGCATCAGATAATGTTCCGCCAGTGTAGACCCAGAGCAGGACTCACAAGATGATCTGGATTTGGTCCTGTCTGAAAAAGTCTTTGGGAAACATCACTTGCCCTCCTGGAATCTCTATTTCTTCTTCTGCAATTGCAAAGGATTAAATGGCGCACCTTTCCCTCATAGAACGCAGTGTGTGCTGGAGATTACCCACTTTGTACAAACTTCACTAGTTCAAAATGCATTCCGGTCATCTCTGCCTTCTCTGGGTGCTGTGCTGAGTTCTCGGGGCAGACGTGGAAATGAATAGCATACGGTAGCCAGAATTGAGTGCATATTTCTTTATTGTTTGTTGATGGAGCGATTGCTAGAAATTACTTAGACTGGAGGACTTGCACCCAGTTGGAGAGAGACTTAAGACAAGGCGTTCTGTTTCATCATGGCGGGCGCAAGCCCTCCCAGCCGGCGCTTCAAATCCACAGTGTTGAAAACGCTGCACTGGGAACAGGAGTCTACACCTGTGAACTTCCCTTCCAGGTGACGAGCTCCTCGCAAGGAGACCTGTGGTTTTCTTTTTTTTTTTTTTTTTTTTTTACCTTCGGATCTTCCGTGTTCAGCACAGAACACGAGGCGACTGGGGACTCAGTAGCATTTGTGGGAGCCGAGAATGACCAGTTACACGGAGCGTGTAGGGAAGAAGCCGTGTCACCATGCAGGCAAACCATTTCCACCAGAAACCTTGGGAACGGGACTCTCTTGGCACCGGGACCGGGGCAGGCGCCGCCTCTCTCCACCGACATGAGGATGTTCTCATGTACACGTGGGCTAATGGGTCAGCCTGAGCCGGGGCCATTACATTTCAGAATACTGGCTAGTCACTTAGTAAATGCCAATTTCTGATGCCCTAAACTTCTAGGAAGAGTTAGTGTGCCTCAAAGAAATAATCAGTGTAACCTTCCAGCCAGTAAAATCAAGCCCCTTATATTCTATTTAATTTCCTAGGAGTTTTTATATACATATATATGTTCAACACACAGAGCCCCTCACGCAGATACCGGCGCTCTATTTTTTTACAACATAGGGTTTCCTAGGATTGAGTAGTTTTAAACAACGGTATTTTATTATTTTAAGCACACCCACTGTGGAAACATTCTCGGGTCTCACGCTTCTGCTATTGGAACATTTGTTTTTTATTCTGAATATTTCAGCACATCTATTTACCGGGCACTATATTTAGTACCACAGTGCCAAGATGGCATATATAAAGATTCAATTGCAATTCCCATCTGATGTGCCTTCCCTCTCCTTTTTACCCCCTTTTTTATGTCCACACTCTGAATTCAGCACAAAGTTGGTGTGTTTAATTTAAAAAGAAGTAAAACGCTCCAGGAGACGCCTCAGACCACTGCAAATCACCTACTTTATAGAGGCAGTAAAATTGTGTATCGGATTAGAAGTGATGCTGATCTGAAATTTATGATAACTTTTAATGGCATTATAATTTTTTTCCCCCGTGCGCTCCATAACTGCGTCGTTTCGATGCACAGTGCAGCGAGATGAAATTTGTAAGGGAAGGACATTACCCAGGCGAGCTCGGGGGTTGGGGGGGGCGGTGGAATAATGCAATAGCCCCTCACCAGCAGATGCGAGCTATTCTTCCCATGCACACAAATGCCAAAACGACCCTTTGGAATTAAAGTCAACCCCAGGGTCCAGAATCTGTTGATAAAACTAGGAAATGTGTTAGAAGCAAGCCCTGAAGATGGTGTAGAGGTCTTTCTTATACCACCCCACCACTTCTAGGACCCCTCTGGTTTCTAAGAGAAGCCCATTTGGGCAGCCTGGCAGGGTTTTCTGGAACAAATACCTCTTCCCCAGGCTGAGGCTGCGGCCACTCAGCTCCCCAATGGTTCCAAGACAGCAGGAGGAGTGTTCTTGGTGTTGCAGATGGAAAAGACTTGTCGAGTCCTGAGACGTTTTGCAAGGAAGGAAATAATGGTGAAAGAGAGAAAGAAGGAACTCAGTTATAGAGAGAGAAAAAGGAGATGCAGAAGAACTTTTAAAATTCTAATGATAATGTCCATCTTAAGCTGTTGTCTAAAAGATGAGAGAAAATCTCTCCAGAAAACCCACCAGAGTCAAAGGAGAAGACTTCCTCTCAACACAAAATCCCATCCTCAACTCATTTCTGCAGGGGTGGTCTAGTCTCTCCTTGAATGCTTCCAAGGACAAGAGGCTCATTCCCAATTGAAGCATTTCATGCATTTATTTATAAACTCACTGAACAATGCATTTACGCATACAGCCAGGCACCAAGTGTGCCACTATTGTTGAAATATTTCTGAAAGCTTTTTCTTTTTAACAATAACATGCATTATTCTGTTTTCTGATTAGAAAAACAATTTAAGATCGGTACAGAAAATTAAACCTCCAGAAGGTACAAAGCATTACCTATGTAGTATTCTTACCAAAAAAAAAAAAAAAAAAAAGTTTAACATGCTCTAATAATTACTACAAAATCTGAACATTATTCAAAGAGGGCTGGCCTGAACACTCCAAAAATGTTAACATGGGGAAGGACAGAAAAAAAGGAAAGAAAGAAGGAGGACTATTTTTGTTTAAAGGATACTAGAGACTTGATAATAAATGTAATACATGAAACTCGGATGTTGACTCAGAATAAAAAGCTTACAGTAGACATTTGGAGCACTACAGGGGGGATTTAAATATAGTCTAACTCTTCGGTGCTTTTATTAAGTCAAGATTAAAGTTTTGGTTGCGATGATGTTACTGTGGCTTTGTGGGGATTGAACTTGTTCTTGTGATACCAATGCTAAAATATTCAGGGGTGGAAAGTCAGTTTTACAGATTACTTCCAAATTGTACAGCAGAGGCCAGTAAGGCCTATGCCGAAAAAAAAGTTAACAATCGAGGAAGCTAGGTGAAGGGTGAGCAGGGGCTCATTAACTTTCCATTTTTTTTTTGCAGCTTGGAAGTTTTTTTCAAAATAAGAAGTTGAAGGGGGATGGACAGCTAAAAATAATGCAATCATCTCTGAACCAGGTGTGTTTTTTTGTTTTTTTGTTTTCCTTAGCCTCCAAATATTTCTGTTAGGGGAAGAAGTCCTTGTATTTAATTGCATAAAAATGTAGCTAGTGGTGCAATTTCTTCCACCGGCGAGCAGAGCAGCAGCATGCGCTCCAGAAAGAACAAGGCTCTGCGTGTCGACAGACCCGGGTCCCCGCCCAGACTTCTGCACACTGGCCTTTCCTTCATCTGCAAGATCAACCCCCCCTGCAGAGTTTGGGTGAAGTTCAACAGGAGGAAACAGACAGGAGTAGACGCTCATTTGAAGAAGTTCTCATTTTTTTAGACTGTTGCACCAAGCTTCCCTAGTAATGGAGCCATCCAGTTCTTGAACTTCTTTTTTATTTTATTTTATTTATGTATGTATTTGTTTATTTATTTATTTTTGTGGTACTGGGGATTGAACCCAGAAGCATTCTTCATTCAAGCTATACCCTCAGTCTGATTTTATTTCTTATTTGGAAACAGGGTCTCACTAGGTTAATGAGAGTCTCACCACTTGCTGAGGCTGCCCTCGAACCTGGGATCCTCCTGTCTCAGCCTCCCAAGTACTGAGATTACAGGCGTGTGCCACCAAGCCTGGCTCTTGAACTTCTTACTATGCAAATAAATAGGCCCTGGGTTCAATCTCCAGCACTCAAAGAACATCAAAGGATTAAAAAAATAAATAGAAAGAAGGGAAGGAAGGAAGGAAGGAAGGAAGGAAGGAAGGAAGGAAGGAAGGAAGGAAGGAAGGAAGGAAGGAAGGACGCATACTTAACACATGAACATCTGAATCTATTAATTCACTTTGTTTTCTTATTTCTTTGTTTTCTTATTTCTTTCTTATTTGGAAATAAGTGTTTGGGCCAGAATCCAGAGGAGCAGATCCCGTCCCAGCTGTCTCTACTTTCTTGGAAAGTAACCTCGTATGCAGCCAAGGACTCGCCGATGTGCAGTTTTCTAGTGGAACGGCTCACCTGGAAGTTCCTCTGCAGTCTGCCCTGGATTTCAGGGGGCAGTGAACTTACCTAAGCAACCGCCAGCACCCCTTCCTTGTCACCCAAGCCACCTGGTTCTGCCCACCCCGTGAGACCCAGCCATCGGTCTCAACTCCGCCTTTCCTTTTCTGCATTAAATTTCTGTGTGCTTGTTCTCTTGCCCAGACCCTCTGGAAAGTGTGTTATGCCCAATCCATTTCCCAGAGAATTCGAATAAAGTCAGAATGTATCATATCAAAGACACCCAGTGGCCTTCTAGTCCAATGCCTTTTTTTATAGAGAGTGAAGTGAAATTGAGGCCCACAGTGGGGAAGTCAGTTGTCCAAGGCCATATGATTAATTACTGGTAAAAACCTGAGTTAAAACCCTCCTCCAAGCTGGGCATGGTGGCGCACGCTTGTAATCCCAGCATTTGGGAGGCTGAGACTGGAGGATCCGGGTTCCCGGCCAGCCTCAGCTACCTAATGAGGCCCTCCGCAACTTAGTGAGACTCGCTTTCAAAATAAAGAATAAAAAATAGGGCTGGGGGTATAGCTCGAAGGTAGAATGCCCCTGAGTTCAATCCCCAGTACCGAAAAAAAAAAAACCTCCTTCAGCGGGGCATGGTGGCACACTTGTAATCCCTGTACTTGGGAGGCTGAAACTGGAGGATCCGAGTTCACGGCCAGCCTCAGCTACTTAGTGAGACCTTGTTTCAAAATAAAGAATAAAAAATAGGACTAGGGGTGTAGCTCAGAGGTAGAATGCCCCTGGGTTCAATCCCCAGTACTGAAAAACAAAACAAAACAAAACCTCCCCATCATGTACTCCTTCTATATCCAAATTTCCAAGTCTAGGTGATTTTCCTACTCAAGCTAAACATCTTTATGGCAGACTTGTGGGTCATTAATCAGACATGGTCTTAGAATGCGCCCCTGGTCCTTATCCATCAATTCTATCAATTCCTAAAATCCTTCTCTTTAGGGTTACCTCTAACTTACTCTCTACTAACCATGGTCTTTTCTTTCTCTTCCTTTTTCCTTTCTTCTTTCCTCTTCTTCCTCCTCCTCCCCTCCTTCTCCTCCTCCTCCTCCTCCTCCTCCTCCTCCTCCTCCTCCTCCTCCTTCTTCTCTCCTGTCTGTCTGTCTGTCTGTCTGTCTGTCTCTCTCTCTCTCTCTCTCTCTCTCTCTCTCTCTCTCTCTCTCATCCTGGGGATTGAATCTTAGGACTCTCTACCTCCAAGTCACACCCCCAGCCCTTTTATTTTGTTTTTTTTTCTCTTTTATAGTTATTTTTATGCTTTTATTGGTGCATTATAGTCTCACACCATAATGGAGTCCATGGTGATCATGACAAACATGTAGGCAGCATCAGGTCTTGCTAAGTTGTAGTTCAGAGGTAGAATGCCCCTGGATTCCATCCCTAGTACCGCAAAAAAAGAAAAATACCCTGGTTTGATCCCCAGTACCACATATTGAAAGAGAGAGAGAGAAAGAAGAGAGATGGAAGGAGAAAGAGAGATAAAGGAAGGAAGGAAGGAAGGAAGGAAGGAAGGAAGGAAGGGAGGGAGGGAGGGAGGGAGGGAGGGAGGGAGGGAGGGGAAAGAAAGAGAAATCTTCCTCTGCAATTTCTGGCTTACAGCTTTTCAACCTTGAGCCCCTTGAAGGCAGAGGTGCTCCCTGACTTACTCTGACTCCCCAGTTCCTGGCACACGGTGGGGGCTAAATTAATACCTGGAAAGGACCCAGCTCGGCAGAGCCGGGAGCTGTCTCTGGCCCCAGAGTCAGGCAGGTTTCTCTGTCCACTCTGGGTTTATCATGCAGCGGGCCGCCCACAGGAACCACATCGGCTGCCCATGTCCACCTCCCCCCATCTCCCGGTCCTGCTAGACCCGTCCATTCGGGGGGGACAGTGTCTCGATTCCATCACCCCAGTGCCTGCCTGGGGTTCCTCGTGCCCCCAGAGGCGTCTCATCAAGGGGCCAGATTCCCCTCCTTATGAAGCGTCCCGCTGTGCAGCTCTACTGGTGCAGAAATCCTAGGGATTGAACCCAGGGAGGTTCTACCACTGAGCTACACCTCCAGCCCCTTTGAGTTTGTATTTTGAAACAGGGTCAAGCTAAGTTACCCTGCACCAGCCTCAAATCTGCAATCCTCCTCTCTCAGCCTCCCAAGTACTGGGATTGCGGGTGTGCACCACCACGCCCAGCTTGTTTCATTTTGTAGGTTTTTGTTTTCTTTGGCTTTCTGTGTGTGTGTGGTACTGGGGATTGAACCAGGGTCATTTTATTCTTTATTTTGAAACAGGGTCTCACTAAATTGCGGAGGGCCTCACTAAGTAGCTGAGGCTGGCTGCAAACCTGCGATCCTCCGGTCTCAGCCTCCCAGGTACTGGGATGACAAGCGGGCGCCTCCACGCCCTGCTCATTTTGTGTTTCGAAGTCTCTTGTCTTCTCCTGTCCCCGGGGCTGCTACCATCCTCTACGAGGCAGAGAGAGAGAACCCTTGCTCAACAGAAATCCTTCTGGGTCTGCCCAGCAGGCAAAATGGGACCGAACAGGAAAAGACACTGATTTGAGACTGGAAAAGACGGTTCAAAAGAGAGAGGTCTTGTTGTGACAGAGCCCAACACACTTAGCCTCCACGGCCCCTCACAGGCCCGGCCCCCAGCAGGACAGACTTCCAGAAGCTTCTTCCAAGTGCCACTGCAGCCCCAGTGCTGAGAAGCTGGGGTGCAGGCCGCCCTGGGCTTTTCCCTGGAGACTTGGGTTAAGGATGCGCCAAGCCCTTGGCCTTACTCTGCACCTAATTATATGCCCGGGGGGGAAATCCAATGTATTAGATCAAGTCTTACCAGAATTTCCTTTGTCTAACCCCATTGCTAGGAAGGATTCGTAAAGCAATTAAAACAGCTCCCCGCCGGGGGCTCTGGGGTGACTCTCCCTCCTTCGCTCTTCCTGGGGTCTGGGGGATCCCTGGCGGAGGTCACAGGCAGGCCTGGGTGGTGAGTCCCTCGGAGAAGCGCGGTGCCCTTTGGTGCCGACAAATGGGGGGTGACCTGGAATCAAGGAGGAGCGTTCAGAAAGTAGATGAACCGCGCTGAGAAGCGTGGAGGGAGGGGTGCGGGGTTCCTGGTGAGACAGACGGTCCTTCAGGATTCTCTCACACACGCTATCCTAGGTAGGCACACTCTAGCCGCCCAGAACTCCGAGGACCCACGAGACGCCTTCCAAGACGTTCCCCCATTTTGGAAGTCTTGGGGGGCCTTGTCGGCGCACACTCAACAGGCAGCCGGCTGCAGGCGTGCCAAGGGGCAAACTCATTAAAATGTTTCCGCGATGCAGGGTCAAACTCAGCCTGCCACCCGACTCCCTTCCTCTCGCCAATCGCTGAGAAAACACTTTCTTTCTAATTAATTTCATCTGGATGGGGACCCGCACCAAATGTCAGTGCAACAAATTAAGACTTATTGATTATTGGCTTTTTAAAAATAGTTAATGGTTCTGTCCAAAGCTGGAATATTTTAGGGACATCAGCGAGACCTTTTAGCGGAGGTTGATCTGGGGTTTCTCCCAACAATGAAAATTATGTTGTAAGCATCTTCCATCGCCCCATAGCTCATTTTTCTTCTGAAACTTTCTGCTTTTTTTTTTTTATAGTCACGAAATGTAAATAGTTAGAAAATTGCAGTTTAGAGTTTGATGGAAAAACAAATGCTACTCTGGCATTTGTATTTCATGTATGGTGCTCTGAAGATTGGCTACCCTCATTTCCCTCATTTCTCCTTTCTTCTCTCTCTCTCTCTCTTTTTTTTTGTATTGAGAATTGAACCCAGGGACATCCTACCTCTGAGCTACACCCCCAGCCCTTTTTATTTTAAAACAGGGTCTTGCTAGGTTGCTGAGAGTCTCAAGATGCTGATGTTGGCCTCAAACCTACGATCCTCCTGTCTCAGCCTCCCAAGTACTGGGATTACAGGTGAAGTCCCCCTCCCCCCATTCCCGGCTTCCTATCTCTTATTAGTAGAATGTTAAATTTGTTCACCATGACTATTGATAATAACAATAACAACAAAGATAAAACAAGTTTCTTGTCAGAAATCTTTGGTTGGTTGGTTGATTGGTTGGTTGGTTGGTTGATTGATTGGTTGGTTGGTTGGTTGGTTGATTGATTGGTTGGTTGGTTGGTTGGTTGGTTGGTTTTAAAGCTGATGTTGGAAACCGGTGAATGTCTTTACCTAACACATGGTTCACTCACTCACCAAAGTTTACTAAATCTTACTGTGTACTAGAATAAAAATCAGAGGGAAATTCCAGACCTGACTTCTGCTCTCAAGAGGATATAATCTAATCTGGTTCAGAACACTTACATATGCACAAAAAAAAAAACCCAGAACCTTTTATATTATACATGTGGCAGAATCCACAGCTAGTTCCTCATTTGGTTTATAGATTCTGTAAAGTAGCATGGTAACCCTGCTTATTGATGGGAAATTGAGCTGCCAGATCTAAACTTAAACTAGACCTTGCTATCACATCGAAAGCTTTTATTTTACCAATGAAGTATATCCAAAGCCTACAAGTAACATTTCCTAAAAGAGAAGAAATCAGTCTCATAATCTACACAGGTAAATTGCTTTAGGGAAGAGCTTTATAATAAACCTTTCATTTTCTTTTATCCTACTCAAATGATTCAATTAGTCAGGGAAGATCTGAGTATAGTTCCTCCCTTCATTCATTCTGAAAGTATCAGCATTCAGTCTTCAAGCCGCAGAGCAGACACAGGAAAGGGATCTGGATCCCACTGAGTCTGAAATATCATTTTAGAGAAAATAAGGAAGCCACGGGAAGTTATTGCTTGTTTGAGGAAACTTAACTTGCAGGGATTGTGTATGTGTGACAGGATTTTCAGCTGGCTATTCAATAGTTATTTGCAATCACATATCCAGGATTACATATCAAAAAAGTTAAGCATGGATATTTGGAGGAAGGCACGCAGCTGGGTAATACCAATGGCCAGAGAACCAACAAACCCAACATAAGAAGAAAGCTGGGAGAATTCACCATACTCAGTCTGGGCCTGAGACGGCCAGGGGTCATGAGATTCCAGAGTAGATATGCCCCACATCCTGAAGCAGAGAGGTCCCAGATGAACTGTAGCAGAGTCATGGCCAGCCATGAGACCTCTTATTTCTTGGGCCAAATGAAAGAATAAGACCTTCTACTGTGCACCTCAAGGAGATTTTTAGAAACAAAGACATGGAGACAAAGGCTAAAAAGAAAAATGACTGCATCATTGCCACAGAGGATTGGACAGGTTGGTCTTGAAGTCCCAGGCAGCTAAAAGGACTTTGATCGCATGATTTAGTTTTATGTTCATATTTGGTTCTGCTAACAGCCCCCATAAGCTCTGGGATTACTCTAATGAATAAATAATAAATTTAAAGATGGTAATGGTATCATAAGGAGCTAAAAGCAGTGGAGTTGGAGACACAGGACTTCCTTCCTCTCAACCGTCATGGCCAGTGAGTGTGAAAGCCTCAAGCAAAGCAGGCTACACTAGTTGTATTGTGTCAATCTTATTTAAATTCTTACTCGTCTCCTTTTAGAGATTTGCATCATACAAACCGCACATCTCTTGAGCAAGCATATCATAGGTACCGGAATGAAATTATTGACACTGGGGAGGGAATCAATACCAAATATCTGGGAAAATTCACTATCACTTCTCTAAAATTTTTAAGACCAAAATCAGGTTCCAACCCATCTGCATTAAGTATTAACAAAATCGCAGTGGGCTGCCATAAACAAAAATCCCCTTCGTTGGCAAAGGCTGAGCTCTTGTGTAATGCTAAGCTCCCTTGTACCAAGAGTGGTGACTGGGCATGAGGAACACCACTTATCAGAAAAGGTACTGGCCACCAATTCCCTTCTCCGAGCCAATAATTTCATTCCTTCACCGACTATACTTTTGTTGAAAAGATACGCAATTTGAATAACCCAGTTACTTTCAAAAAGGAGACAAATAATAACGTGAATAAAAAATTGGCAGTTCTGACCCAACACAGCTAATCAACAGCGCTAACAAGATAGGGCACCTAAAAATTACGATGGCAGAAGGTGCGTTTCTGGTGTTATCCAAATCGTGCCAGGAAGGGAGACTCTCTTACTGAACTCCACAATCATGACTGTCGCTTGAAAGAGGAGAGGATGAATAACAAACTCGGATGACGATCTTAAGATGAAAAAGAAGTACGGCTGATACCTTCTAAGGATTCCAGAGGTGACGCATGGATATCTTGTCAATTTTAAGCTTTTAGAAGCCCGGGGCTATATTTTTGTCCCCAGTATAAATTAATTTAGATATTTGGGCTGAGTGGAACCAGGAATCTTTTTGTTGAAAGCAAGTCAAAGAAGCAGAATATGGGTTCTGCCAGGTCTTTTGCTCTTCTGTACAGCCTGCCGAGGAACGGCAGGGGAACGAGGCGCCAGGCTGATGTCAAACCATGGATAGGAGGTAGGGGTTGAGACCGGTACCTACTCGGAAAAGTCAGAAGGTGGTGGAGGCTGGGCAAAATGTATCACGAAGTTTCACCACTTTATAACACTGCATTTTAAATTTTTTATTTATTTATTTATTTATTTATTTATTTATTTATTTATTTATTTATTTATTGGTACTGGGGGTTGAAACCAGGGCATTCTACTTCCGAGCTACACCTCCAGCTCTTTCTATGTTTTGTGTTGAAACGGGGTCTCGCTAAGTGGCTGAGAGACTGGCCTATGTTGTGAGGCTGGCCTCCAGCCTGCTATCCTCCTACCTCAGCCTCCCAAGTACTGGGATTTCAGGCATGCGCCGCCATGCGCTGCTATAACACTGCATTTTAAGTCGACATTAAATTATTTTTGGATTGCGTTCAAATACAGTTTGGTTCTGTGGCGCAAATAATCCCCAGGATCCCCCCTGCTGGCTTCCTCTTGGCTGTGTACTCAGGTTCTTTTTTCAGAATGGTTTTTTCCCTGTACTGGCAAAATATTAACTACAACATCAGCCTCATCTCTCTCCCCTCGCGTTCTAGTCAAGTGCGGAAAACAACAGGCCCAGCAAAGGCTTCCTTGAGTCTCACTGGCTCTGACTGGGTCACATGCCCAGCCCTGAACCAATCACTGTGGCCAGGGTAAGGTAATGCTCTGATTGGCTGAGGCCGAGCCATCGGTCCCCCTGGACCTGCAGTGAGATTGGTGCCAACATTGTACAAACTATCTTGAACTGAGAGTTGGGGATAGGGGAGTTTGCCACAGAAAAATCCAGATGCTATTACCTGGAGAAGGGTCCATGGATCGTGTGCTGTAAAAAACGTTTGCTCTTAGGTTGCATCTCGTCTGCCATAGTTTAGGCTCAGCAGGGACAGAGAGCATGCCCTGCTTTTCTCTGGGCCATCCACAACGCTTAGTTTACAAATAGCAGATATTTTGTAACCAATAATACATTGATTGATTGATTGAATACAGTGGGGAAGTTTAACATCAGAAATCACTCTGGCAGCCAGGCATGGTGACACACACCTCTAACCCTAGTACTTCGGAGGTTGAGACAGGAGGATTACAGGTTCTCAGCCAGCCTCAGCAGCTTAACAAGGCCCTCAGCAACTTTAGTGAAACCCTGTTTCAAAATAAAAAATAAAATAGGGCTGAGGGTGAGGTATAACTCTGAGGTAGAATGCCCCTGAGCTTAATCCTCAATACCACAAAAAAAAGAGGAAGGAAAGAAGGAAGGAAGGAAGGAAGGGAAGGAAGGAAGTGTGTCACTGGCTTTTCCTCAAATCCCTCTGCTCACTAGAAAATGGCTAGACTTCAGTCCAGAAAGCCGTAATTTCCAACACTGTCTTCATTCACAGAATCGCTTTGTACTTGATGAATGGACTCTGTGGTGACTCTGCGTTATAAAACATTAACGATGCCAGTCTTCATCAACTGCATCCCAGGATGGTACATGATATCGCACCCAAACCTCATGACAATCCTATGAGGAGAAAGAAGGCGATTCCGCTCCCTGTTTACAGAGATGGAAAGTGAGGCTCAGAAAGATCCAATGGCCGGCCCTAGGTTTCACTCCAAGTAGATGGCGGAGGTGGGATTTGAGCCCAGGCCAGTCTTCCTACTATCTCCGCTCAGGCAAATCAGATCGTGGTGCAGCGCCCGGTTTAGACGCCACCGCCCTCCAGAGCCCTCCCAGCTGGAGTCGGCCTACCCTTCCACACCTCTTGATATTTTTCCCCGTAGCCCTTATTTTATTCTGGTTAATTGTTTACATATCTGTCCCTCCCGCTCAACTCCAAGGTCATCATGCCCCAAGAACAGCAGACATGAGAAAGCAGGAGCCAGACCAGAGGGGCCGGAGCAGCAGGAGGAGGAGGACTGCTTCCTGGCCCCCAGCCACCCCAGCTCCAGGGCCTCCCGCTTCCCTTCTCAGAGGCAGGGGCAGGCACGGGGAGGCAGGGGCAGACTCCCGGCTGCAGCCAGGTTTCCAGACGAGCTGCCCGAGGCCAGATGAGTCTTCCAGCCATTGCCAGCACAAACCCTTCGGTTAATTATGCTTACAAAAAGCCTGGCTATCTTCTGTCAGCTTGATCTTTAAAGTATTTTCTTAAAGCTGAGGGTGGTGGTGCACGCCTGTAATCCCAGTACTTGGGAGGCTGAGACAGGAGACTCACAGGTTCCCGGCCAGTTTCAACAACTCAGCAAGGCCCTCAGCAACTTAGCAAAACTCTGTCTCAAAATAAAAAATAAAAAGGGAGCCAGGTGTGGTGGCGCACACTTGTAATCCCAGCATTCGGGAGGCTGAGACCGGAGGATCTGGGTTCGTGGCCAGCCTCAGCTACCTCGTGAGGCACTCCGCAACTTAGTGAGATCCTGTTTCAAAATAAAGAATAAAAAATAGGGCTGGGGACATAGCTCGGAGATAGAATGCCTCTGATTTCAATCCCTAGTACTGCAAAAAAATAAAAATAAATAAATAAAAAGGGCTTGCGGATATAGCTCAGAGGTAGAATGCCCCTGGGTTCAATTCACAACACAAAAAAAATTCACTAAAGTAGTGTTTATTTTGATTGCTGGGGGCTCTGGTAGTCCCTTAAACCTCACGCATACATAGGACAGAGCCTCCCCCCCCCTCCCCCCCCCGTCCCTCGCTGGGGTCCTGTTCAGAGCTCCCTGTCACCCAGAGTGGAGCCTGAGCCGCCTCACAGGACAGCCAAGGCCGCCCTCTACAGAATGACTCCGCTTGCCCCTACCGCTCCGTCTTCGGTCTCTGCCAACAAGCGAATCCCCTCAGCCGCCGATCCTCCCGTCGCCTCCTCCCTCTCTGTGCCAGGCTTCCCCCGCGCCAAGGCTGAATCCCCCCTTCCTTGACTGGCATGTCCTCCTCGACCAGACCCACCCGGCCTCCACAGGGTCCCGGCACCCCGCAGGCCACCTGGCTCTCACCACGCCCCACGCTCTGTACCCCACAGGCTGCCTTGCCAACCTTCTGTTTCTACCATCTTCCTGCCACTCCGTGCCCCAAACCTACCATTAGGCAGTGGAGGCGACACTCAATAAACCCATTGTCCGATATTTTCACGTGCTCCAGTCTACTCCTACCTGACCGCCAGCTTGTTCCTTAGGCATGCAAGCAGAGGCAGCGAGCTGGGCACATGAGTGCAGAAGTCCTCCTGGATTTCACACGAGAACCCCAGAGGAGCCAGGAAGATGGGGTGGGAGGGGCAAAAGCGGAGGGCTGTCCTCGGCCCCAGGGGCAGGGGCCTGGGGCCTGCAAAGGGCGGCAGGGCAGTTATAGGATCTGAACTTACTCTGTTTTGCTCCTTGGATAGCCTGGAGGATCAGAGGCTCCGGTCCCCACAAGGAGCCCAAATGCTTCTGATTGCAGCTCGATAGAGAAAAAAGAAAACACTTCTAAGGGAAGACTTGGCTTCCTCAGACTGGAAAGCAAATTTCTAATATAGTAAGTAAATATGTGGACCCATCCAAGTATAAATGGCTGAGGCGGTTTACTCTAAAATGTACAACCCAAACTGTATCACATTGGATGTCTTTGCATGGAAATAACTGGCTGCCAAGTTTAGTCTCATTTATTTATCCATTCGATGAATGTTTATCACCCACTATGGGCTCAGCGCTACACAAAGCATGATGGCCAAGACAAATGTGGTTCCTGGCGGTTACGTTTTGGATAGAGAATATCCCCTGAAGAGCTCATGTACTGCTGTTCAGAGGTGATACAATTGAATTACGAAAGTCCTAACCTCTGCAGGTGAAATGTGACTGGAGGGGTGGGTCTCTGGGGGGTCCTTGGGGAGTATAGATATGTCCATGACCCCCCTTCACTAGCTCTCTCTGCTTCTGTACTCTGTGGTGTGAGAGCAGAGCTCTTGTGCTCTTCTCTCTCTCTGAGCTCCACAGACTTCACCTGGCCTAACATGGACTGAACCCCTGAAATCTCCAGGACTGTGAGCAAATAAATCTTTCTTCCTCTAAGTTGTGGTCATCAGGTATTTCGAGTCCAGCAGCGAGTAGGCTGATTGGAACACTAGCCTTGTCGGACTTTGACCACACATTTTTAAACTGCTCCTGAGAGTTTCTGCAAATTACTTTGGAGCTCTTGAAATCAACAAGCAATTGTTAAAGTCATAATTAGTGCCTGGTCTAGATTCTGAAGATATGTTGATGAACAAAATAGACAGAGATCCCTACCCTCAGGGAGATTATAGTCTAGTTGAGTGCAGTAGACAATCAATGTAATAAATAAGCACTTTATAAACTATAGTAGAAGAAATAAGTCTTGGAGCTGAAAGAAAAAGTAAAGCAAGATGGGAATGTGCCTGGAACTTTCGAGGAAGCCAGAGTGGCCGGAGTCTGGAAGAAGGAGTGGCCACAAGGGTGAGAGAAGTAATAGAGCAGGTTGTGTAGCTGTGTGGCTACTGATAAGACAGAAAGGAGCTGCCGGTGGCTTTGAGCAGAGGGATGGTATAATGCCACTCTCCCATACACACATCCCTCTGCCTGCTGTCCTGAGAATTATGAACTGGACAAAGAATGAGCAGCAAGAGTGGAATCAGGGAGCCAGCTAGGGGACCCCTACTTCAGGATCCCACGGAGAGAAGGTCGTGACTTGAGCCAGCATGCCAGCTAGGAAGGGGTCAGACTTCTCATTTATTTTCTCTCATAGCTGCGTTTGTTATTTATTTTGTTGTATTGTTTTGTCACTCCTTATGTTTTTGTTAGGAATCAAATAAGATTAAACATGTAAAGAGTTTATAACAGTGCCTAGAACATAGCAATTGTTTAGTCACCACCAATCATTATTATTATTATTATTATTATTATTACCCTCTGGTAACCCTAGAAGTCAAAATAATTCTCACTAACAGAAAGTCTTGAAAATGGGATTTGAATTTGGACCCAAACTGATTTCTCCCAAAACGGAGAAATCCCTCTCAACTTCCTTTTTCCCATGATGCCTTTGCTTTGAGACCAATGGCAGCCATGACCACCCAGCTTTCATTAAGAGCCCATGCCAGAGCTGGGCATGGCGGTGCATACCTGTAATCCCAGTACTTCCAAAGCTGAAACAGGAGAATCGTAGGTTTGAGACCAGACTCAGCAGCTTAGCAAGACCCTCAAGAACTTGGCTAGAGCCTATTTTAAAAATAAAAAAGGTCTGAGAGTATAGCTTAGAGGGAGGATGCCCCTGGATTCAATCCCTGGTACCCCCCCCCCAAAAAAAGCCCTGTGTTAATATTGATCTCTCAGCCCTCCTATGGGAACTCGCTCTGCCCTTCTGCCTTCAACCCAGAGCAGGAGGCTGCTCATCATGACAGAGAATCTAGAGTCCTGATGGCCCCTTACGCCACCGCTAAGACCCCACCCAGCCTGCCCCAGGAGTGCCAGGAAACTCCCAGAGTTTGCCACGGGGAAGAACTCCTCTCATCTCTCGGTGGCTGGGCTGCAACATCTTCCTCGTGCCTCTCAAGAGAAGAGGTTGCAGGAGAAAGTGCAGTCAAGTGGAATGGTTGGAGTATACTTTAGAGAAATTTCGCCAAAAGGGAAAGTGGAGACCGTCTCCTCTTTTTTTTTTTTTTTTTTTTTTTAAATTCCCTACCAAAAAAAAAAAAAAAATATCTCCAGAACTTAAAACTATTTTAATCAGCTGGAAAACATACATGGGCTTTACAGCTCCAAGACAGCTTGCACAGGCCCCGATAAATGCCTATCGCTCATTTGCATATGCTAACAGCTACACTTTAATCAGCCTCCTAATCCCTGATGGTATTAATGAATTTTTTTATGCTTTTTTTTTTTTTTTTTAGTATCATGTTTGCTAATTCAAAAATGATCAGCGGCTTCTGTGTGCCTTTTTTTATGCGGGAAATAATGGGTGAGCTGGGTACCCCTGTTATCCCACTCTCACAAATAATTAAGACTACAAAGGGTACAAATCAGTTTGAATGCGGTGCACAAAGGCACGGGCTCCGCAAAGGCCTTTCTCTGTTCCTGCTTCTCCCTCCCCCGCTCCCTGTCTTTTCCCTTTTCGTTTGTTCCTCTGCCGCTGACAAGAGGTGGTTTCCAAAGACACCTGGGCAGGCCAGCAGCTGGCCGCTCCAAAATATGAATTCCCTGCTTCCCTCCAGCTCCCTCGGCACCACCAGGGTCTGCAGCACCACAAGAGGTTTCATCTTAGAGGGCCTGGACTCCTCCGGAGACGGGTTTTCCAAGTGCAAACTGCAGAAGAGAGAGGAAAGACACCGAAAACGTCCTGGCTGGTATCTCTCTGATATTTCCCACCATCCTCTTTGTTCCAAATGTCCTTCAGAAGGAGGCCAGCTCTTGGAGCTGCTGGGATAAGGGAAGCATCTTCTCCTGCCTCAGGCTTTGCTCCAGGGACGTTTGCACAAATGGCCAGCCAGAGTCCAGGGAGCCTTGAACGGGATCCCACTGGTTCATCCTGCTACAGCTGGCACAGAATGCGTGCCCAGGTTGGGCGATATAGGCCACTTGGGAGGGAAAAAAAAGAAAGAGAGAGAGTGAGTGAGTGAGTGAGAGAGAGAGAGAGAGAGAGAGAGAGAGACCAACCGACCCAGGGTCAGCAGTAAGTCCTTCAGAGAAATGGCAGAGGCCACCACAGACGACGGAACTTCACAAATAATCTAACTTATTTTAGCCAGCATGGCCACCTAACCCAAGCGCGTCCGTCAGAGAGAGGAGGAGGAGGTTGCAACCTTGAACCATCTGCACCCTGGATAGAGAACTCGCAAGCCGAATAACTGACCAGAAAATAGAAACAAGCTGATCTATATTTAAATGGTAAATTTACTATATATTTTAACTAAAAAAAAAAAAACCCTACTAGACACAAAAGTTCCAAAGAACCTTCCAGATAGTTATAAAAAGGTCAAGGAGAGGTCATACATTCATTCATTTTTGGTACATATGGTTATATTTACATAGGTAGATATTTATTTATTTATTTATTTATTTATTTATTTATTTATTTATTATTCAGGAGAATACTAGGAGATACGATGAGACAACCAAATTTGCAAAATCCTTTGCACTGCAGCAAGGGTACCATGTTGGGTGACAATATAAAGATCATCAAATCAATGGCGTCTCACTCTCGCGGTGACCATCTCCTCACCGGGCACCCCGTCGCTAACCCATAGTCTTTGAAAAATGTCTTGTACTTTCATACAACTGAGAGTTACAAACGCCTTAATTTTGGCTGCTTGCCTGTCTTCTTCTAGTTCAACTCCTTTCTGTATTCCTAGTGGGACATTTTCTGCTGGACGGTGGGCACTCCTTAAAGGTTTAATAGAATTAATTTCCCATGGTTCTAAAATACTGCCGTTGGGAAGCTATCGCTGACATCGAGCTCATCGAATGCTATGATGTTGACTTTAGCTGCACAAAAAAGGTTCCATCCAAGAAGAGGGTCTGACCTTAAACTTATCAGAAACCTAACAAGACATTTTTATGGAGGTGAAATGATAGACTGCTTTCTAACTCCGGAGGTTTTAGTTGCTTCTTACCTGACTTCATTCCGTTCCCCCATTCTTCCTGAGCTGGACCCACCCTGAGGCCACCTGAATATCCCTCAAGCCCCCCACCTGCCCATTTTCCCACGGATCTGAGCCGAGTGTCTGTCCTGCCAGCATCTTAGGCATCTCACCCAGCAGCTAAGAGGAGAGAAGAGAACCTGGCGAAGCCCCCGCTGGCCATTGAGAAGGAAGGTTCGAGCCCCCGGGGAGCATGGCTTAGCATTAGGTCTCCCCGTTCTGCAGAAATCACTAGTAAGCGATGCCTATTTACCAAATGCTACATCCTAGTTAAATAAATAAATATATGACCTACATTTAAATATGACATGAGCAATAGTAAATACACATTTAAATATCCTTGTTACATATTTAAATATATCTGACATATATTTAAATACCTAAATGTCTATATTGTGTTATATTGTTATTTATTCTAAAATTTATAATAATACATTTGTATATGTCATATGGATGTGACTGCATTATGAATATATTTATATTTAGATATGTAAATATAGCACCTATATTTAGATTTATATATAATAACCTATTTAAGCACGCTCTTGTTTCCAACAGCAGTGTTTGACGCTGGTTGCT
>PVLC010005278.1:0-77658 GCA_004027655.1 Graphiurus murinus | reverse complement strand
TCTTTTAAATAAATATTCTCCTGGTAATCTTATTTATTCCCCTGGCTTAAATGTATTTCCATAATGTAATATTTATAAGGTGACTTTAAGTGGAACATGAATTGACATATTTTTTTTCTTGGCTACTTTGTTTAATCTAACCTTGAACAGTGTCGATTGAGAGGCATCATCTTTTATACACTATATAGAAAATGGCTGCCAATTAAATTATGACACAATGCTTTCTAACCACTTAAATTTTTATTTTAAGCTTATTCCAAGAGCTCTTTTGACTCACATTTTCTTTATGCATTACTCTTGCACATATATATATATATATATATATATATATATATATATATGAAAATGTAAGCAAAGGTTAAGGTTTTCTTAAAGTTTCCCACATATCCATGTCCGACTCTTCTGAATCACTTTTTAATTCATAGTCACCAATGTCCCCAAAGCTACCAAGAATCCTGGGGTGCAGCATTTCTCTGGGATTCTCTTCCACGTTGCTGACTTCCATTTTGCAGTTTCTACGTTAGTGCTTTCTTGATTATACCAGAAGTTAAGGTTCTCAGACAAAAGTTAAAACTCATATTCTTTTCTCAAAGATTCCTATGTGGTTTGTTGATTAAAATGTTGAGGGATAAGTCAAGGGTGGTGGTGCACGCTTGTAATCTCAGTACTTGGGAGGCTGAGACAGGAAGATCACAGGTGTGTAGCCAACTTCAGCTACTTAGTGAAGCCCTCCGAAACTTAGTGAGACCCTGTTTCAAAATAAAGAATAAAAAATAGGGCTGGGGGTGTAGCTCAGAGGTAGAATGCCCCTGGGTTCAATCCCCAATACCACAAAAACAAACAAACAGACAAATAAATAAATAAAAAGTGTTGAGGGATTATAGTTTTTCCTCCTGTCACCAAGAAAAACAACCAAGTTGGCTCAGCAGCTGACATGACAAAAACTGCTGTCTGGCCAGCAGTTTGTAAAATGCTACTAAATGGAAAATATCCTAATTTCAGAAGTGTTAGATTGTGAAAATATATCTTGCAACCATGAAATACAGTAATTATGCATTTACTTTAATGAGCATTTAAAAACTGTATCCATTTCACAAAATTCAATATTTCATGGATAATATTTAGAACGAGGCTATGCTTTTAAAAACACGTATTAATTTAAAATAGATTTTAAAATATTAATTAGGTAAGAGTATAAATATCCTGTAAATATGGCAAAAAGCTTTCAAATAGCAATCAAGTAGCTAAAGTTTGCAATGTATAGTTTTAAATTATCATCACTTCAAAGATGACTTATGCGTATGTATCCAACCATCACCTCATTCCTAAACTTCAATTCCAAACGTCCACTTGCCTGCTAAATGATATTACTCGGGCACTTTGCTGATATCTTAAACTCAGTATCTTTCTCACAAAACTTACTTCTCCTCTGGATTTTCCTTTACTGTCAATGGCACACTTCACATTCAACCAGAAATCCTGGAACACCTTGGATTTCTCCCATCCCTCCCTTCATTCCATGTCTTTTCCTATCCTCATAGTGAAATTGTGGGGTCCTTGTTGACCCTCCCTTGGCGGTGTCTCTTGCATCTGTTCTCTTTCTTTTAGTCTCTTGAACTTCTATCACTGTTCTCCCCACGCCCCCTAGTACTGGGGACTGAGCCCAGGGGTGCTTCCCACTGACCTATATTCTCAGCTCTTTTGATTCTTTATGTAGAGACAGGGTCTTGCTAAGTTTCACAAGCTGGCCTTGAACTTGTGATCCTCCTGTCTCAGTCTCCCTAGGAGCTGGGATTACAGGCATCTGACACCAAGCCTGGACCAAAGCCTCTATCACTTTTAACTGTTTACCAAAAAATGTTTGGTCTCCTGGTGGTAGTACAAAAAAATTTTAATATTTCTACAGTTTCTTATGTATTTATGTATTAGGAAAAAAACTTAACTGGCACATCTAACTCATGGTTTCACACAGGATGAGGCCACATGACAAAAAATTTCAGTCGCTTTAAAGTGATTAATAGGAGCCGGGCGTGGTGGCGCACGTTTGTAATCCCAGCATTCGGGAGGCTGAGACCGGAGGATCCCGGTTCGCGGCCAGCCTCAGCTACTTAGTGAGGTCCTCCGCAACTTAGTGAGACTCGGTTTCAAAATAAAGAATAAAAAATAGGGCTGGGGGTATAGCTCGGAGGTAGAACACCCCTGAGTTCAATCCCCAGTACCGCAAAAAAAAAAAAAAAAAAAGTGATTAATAGGACAATGCTGTCATGAACTGTGGAAACTGTCACCCTCAATCTGATGGTATTTGAAGATGGGACCTTTGAAAGGTAATGAGGTTTAGAGGAGGACATGAGGGTGAGGTCCTTACAAGGGAATTAGTGCCCTTCCTTGAAGAGGCAAAGAGGCCATAGCTGTCTCTCTTCACTACACCAAGACGCAGTGAAAGGGCAACTGTCTGTGAGTCCAGGAAGCTCGCCTGGACTAGGAACCAAATCAGGTGGCACCTTGACCTTGGACTTCCCAGACTCGGGAACGATGGGAAATTAACGTCTGTTGCTTAAGCCACCTAGCATATGTATTTGGTTATAGTAGCCCAAGCTAAGACTTAGACTGGATAAATAAGGGCTACATGGTAGCACAAAGATGAGATTAAAATTGTGATTATAGTTTACAAAAAATAGAAATTTGAAAAATATTGTCTTACAGCATTTACAACATGTCTCCTAGTAAAATTTTTTGTATGTATGCTCATATTTCTATTAGAACATAGAAGCTACAATTCAGAGCTGAAATTTATTTATATGTTCATCCCTAACACAAACTGTGGACTGCAACCTTGTAGGTGGATTATAAAATCAATTTAGAAATCAAAACTGACATTTCTTTCAAAATAAACAAGATTAGAAAATATTAGCGTACATTACCCATAGTTAAAAGGGTAAGTATTGTTTTATGAAACGTTCATTTCAGTTATGTGTGTGCATGTGTGTGTGTGTGAGAAAGAGATATGAATTGAGATGTGAAAGATATTCCTTACTAGATCATAATAAAAAATTTGAAAAGTATGACCCAGATTTGTATAGCCTAGTACCCTGCATATAATATGCACTAAAATATAGGATAAGGGAATATATCTTTATCTATATACCCAGAAAACATGTTGTTTTAAACCTTTTCTAATTATGAAAGTAATGCCTTATTTAAAAATTCCACCCTTAATAGGTAATAAGGGATAATACCTCATAATCAACATTTCATCCCCCCTGAAATATACACTCTTGATAATTTAATATTTATTCCAAGAAGACATTTTAAATGTAATTCCAACTTCCACATAAGAATTTTTTTTTTAATTTACTTTAGGTTTCAAAGTTTATATATTCTGAGAATAACACAGTTTCAAGACAATTATATATGGGTGTCACCTGCATGTTAGAACAGGGCCTAGTACCTTTTAGGTACTCAGTTCTGGTGATTAGGTACATGCCAAAGCAGCATGTATTTTGAATATATGAAGCTTTGGCCCTTTTAGCAGAGGAAGGGTGGGAAAGGGCAAGAGCTATACAGAGTAGACAGAAGAATATCCACAGGAAATGTTGAGAGGTTTTAGGTTTTTTCACCCACTAGTTATGTAACTATAAACTATTCTCTTTAAGACGACATCATCAAAAATAATGATCAATGATATTGATTCAACAAAACAATTTTGAGTGTTAAAAACTTTAGGTCTATCAGGCAAAAATGACTTAAATGCCTGCAGTGCTTCCTAGAAAATAAAAAAGGCAACAAAGTGATTTAATGACCATCCCCTCATAAATAATAACAAGAACAAATAACAGAGTGCCATCCTTCAAGTTACACATTAAACATTAATTAATTTCACGAAGTAAAAGGTAATTCGGTTCTGTAATTACTTAATCAATTACTAATTTAAATGAAGGGGGTATTAACTCAACTGGACTGTAAAACAAAGCCAGCATGTTTCCCTACAGGGCACAGGTGGTGAGGATTACAAGGAGCCAACATTCTTGAAGACACATGATGGACACGAACAAATATTTACGGAAGGAAGCAGAAGACTGCTGTACCCCTGGCCATTATCAAAATCCACTCTTGCAACCACAAGACAAATATCGAGCTATAAATACACATGAAGGGAATCTTGACTTGAACATTTATGAAAACACTTACAAAGATGATAATGAAAAGACCCATAAATTAGCCCTACAGGAAAAATCAGAAACTGAAAACAAGCTATAGAAATACAAACTAAAGTTAGTTGGTTATCAGTGCCAGGGAAAAGACATCATTAGGTGAGAAACAGCAAAAAGATTTGGGGGCTGTGAAATCTCAAAAGAAAAATCTATCATTTATCCCACGGATATTTCTTTAGTGTTTACTAATGAGAGACGAGAGGGAGGGAGGGAGGGAGGGAGGGAGAGAGGGAGAGAGAGAGAGAGAGAGAGAGAGAGAGAGAGAGAGAGAGAGAGAGAATGGGGGAAGGAGAGAGAGAGAGAGATTGAGAGAAAGAGAGAGAAGAGAGAAGCAGACCATCTAAGGACCACGTGGTCACAGAAGTTGCATGTTAGTGAAGCAAAGTTCAATAGTGATTTGGAGTCTCGAGCTAACTTTGCTATTACTGACTGAAAACATGGGCAGGTCACTTAACACTCCTTCATCTCCACTCCTTCATCATTAAAATGAAATGGATGAAATAAATTACTTCAAATAGAAAATGCAAATATCAGGGTTCAAGTGTGGGCACTGCCACTCAAAAATGGAATTCAAACAATTCATTGGTAGAGTCTACTAGCATTTCTCCTTTACTTCTTAGGAATCCACATAATTAAACCAGGACATTGAAGTCTTCTCTGACCTGGTATATCCCTTCACACTGCACTCATTGACTTGGTTTGTTCTTGTCCAGTAGGTTTTACATTCCTCCCAGTGCCCAATATAATCACTTGATAGACTCCGTCTATCCCTTGTCCCATGATAGAAGCCTTAAACAATGATCAGCCAAGCAAGGCTGTATTGAGCTAATATAATAAGTGTAGATAAGAAAAAAAAAAACCCAAAACAAAAAAAACCTCAGAAACGTTTAGTTTCTAGCACAGTTACACCACTCATGAGGAAGGAAGTTGTGAGACAAGCCCAGGTTCTTCTGATTCTAAAACCCAGTCTCAGCTGATATTTAACTACTGATGTTTGAATTAGGAATGAATGAATACTAAGGCTTCCAACTATGGTCTGCAAGTTGATGCTGGTTCAAATTTTAAAAATAAGAATAATATAGTAAGTTTTTCCTAAAACTAAATATATTCAAATTAAAGGATGAGTATTTATTGTGAGGTATGAATGCTCATCAAAATATTCTTTATAAAGTGACAGAATTAGATGTCAGTTCTCCTTGCCATCTTTATCTGCTTACTTAAAATAATAAACAGATACCAATAATGTGTTGTTCCTTAAATTTTTCACTTGATTTTGAAATCCACTTATCTAGTAACAATGATTTATAGTATACAATAAGTATTGTAATTTAAGTAACTAAAAACAAAATTAAAACTATAGTATTCACTAGAAACCTGCAAAGATTTATGAGAATGAGCAGTTATATTCAGAAAAAGAATCTACTATATTAACAGCATACTTTATCACATTCTGAAACTTCCAGGGAACATTGTTAAAGTGCAAAACATTCCTTTCAGAAGCCAATGGTGTTAGTGTGGTACTCGTCTATTTTATTTTTAAGTGACAGAAATTCATCCCAGATTAGTGGAAGGGAAAAAAAAAGGAAGGGGGAATGTTATGTTTTATTGGAATAAAAATGACTGATTAACTTCTCTAGGTAACACGATAGACCAGTTGTTCTGAAGGACCTTTGACAACTATGCCTTGGACACACTTCCACTAATGCCCATGTTTAATGCATTACTGGACTTGCTAGAAAACATGGGCATCTCCAGAAGAACTCGGAGAAGGTACAGAATGAATATTTTCCCATAGCCATATTAATTGAAAATGGTAAAGTTGGAAATAAAGTTAGGGTCTTTTTGATTGCATGGTCTTTTCACTTGATTATACTGCCTCCTCCCAGGTAAGTGGGATAAGCAAATCTATAAAAATCTCCATTTTGATCTAGTATTGCTTTTTTTTTTTCATTTGGGGGATTGAATATTTTCATCAAATGTACAAATATCATTTCTCCTTTTATGTCTAACAATGAAGCTATTTTGTAGATATTATTAGCCACTTTCCCATCAGCAAAAGTTGGAGAATTCAGGGTGCTGGGTAGGACAGGGAAAAGAGTGAGCACTAAGGCTTCCTCTGGACTCCCAACATGTCTGGGCTGCTTCAGGTAAGGGGGCAGTGACCCCCAAGCACATGTATTTAGGTAATGAGTACTAAGGACCATGCATGTAATTCCTTCTGGGGGCCATGGGTTTTGGGCTGAACACTGCCTCCAATCACACCTGTTTGGCTGCACAATTTTCTTAAACAACAAAGTCTTCAGGTGAGGATATGCTCCCTCAAGGTCAGCAGCAATTCACACCACTCACACGATTCCTGTGGCTCTTTTAGCTTTGGGGTCTGTGATCCCTGAATAAACCTAAAGCACTATTGGAGTTGGGTAACAACTCATTTATCTAGTATTGTGGTGAAATGGGGTGTTTCAGGAAAGCAAAGTTTCCAGATAATTAAAGCTGATTTAACTCCAAGCAGCAATCATTTATTTGATTAATTAATGAGAACCTTCTAAAACAACACCATTAAAATACACTTCATTGTCTCCTTAAAGAATACAGAACATTTCAATTTTTTTATTGACTTAAAGTTATTATTACAAATTGTCATTATTGGATTGCTTAATGACAGTTTTGCAAGTCTTTCTTTAATGGTAATTCTCTTCTTTCATGGTGTCTAGCCCTCTTACCTTAACCCTTCTGCTGAAGGCTGAGAAGGAAAGTAAGAAAACCACCAAAGAAATGCAAAAACAAATGTTTTTGAGGATTTAAATGTGGGAATGATATCAACAACACCCACCAGGCACACCTACCTTTCACTGAGAGCTTATCAAGTATCCAACAATGCTATCATTGTCTCCATGTTATTTAATGATGTAGCTGAGAAATAGATTAATTAGCTTTCCCAAAGTCTTATAGCTAGTAAAGTGGTAGAGCAGGACTTCAACTGAGGTCTAACTCTTAAGACACAGGCTCCCAAGCAGTATCTTACAATGTTTGGTTTTGTTCTTTTTTGTTTTTGTTTTGTTTTTTATTTAAGGTATCCTAAGACATCTTTCCAAGGTTGGTGTTGTCTCCAATAGAGAAATGGGTTTCCTTATGCTGGACCATTGGATACATGGGGTATTACTATGCTTAGATTATAAACTTGGAGGGAATAAGAAAGATGAGAATAGGTTTCAAATGCAGCTTGGGACAAGCAAAGCCCAGTGGGGGAACCAAGAGGCTTGGACTCTCTCGTTTGAATATGCCCCTTAGTCTCTCAACTTCAATTTCTGTAGTGTGAAATAAAATACAGCCACATAACACAAACAGAATGTTTTGGAAATCACACGGAATAGCACAGTCTACTACTAGCACGAAGATGACGCTCAGTACATATTAGCTGAACTGCTTCGTGATTCCCTTGTCTGTAATATCAGGATAATGGTACTCACAGGGTTTTAGCTGTAAATGAAATAATTTATGTAAACTCTTGAACACAGTGTCTGGAACCATGTTGCTGAAGAACCGCTCAATAAATGTTTCCTACTACTGTTATTATTCATCCATTCGTTCACTGTCTTACTGCAGTTCTCTCAGGAGTGAACCAGGAAAAAGGAATGTGGGAAAATTCTGAGGTAGATGGCAACTTCCATGAGATATTATGTGCTAACTCTCTTTATGGACTCCAGAACCTGGTGAGAAAATAAGTATAAAAAGGCATCTGGCCAGGCGTGGTGGCGCACGCTTGTAATCCCAGCATTCGGGAGGCTGAGACCGGAGGATCCGGGTTTGTGGCCAGCCTCAGCTACCTAGTGAGGCACTCTGCAACTTAGTGAGACTCGGGTTCAAAATAAAGAATAAAAAATAGGGCTGGGGGTGTAGCTCGGAGGTAGAATGCCCCGAGTTCAATCCCCAGTACTGAAAAAAAAAAAAAAAAAAAAAAAAAAAGGCATCTGGCAGCAGGGGGTGGTGGTGCACGCTTGTAATCCCAGTACTTGGGAGGCTGAGACTGGAGGATCTGGGTTCCCAGCCAGCCTCAGCTACTTAGTGAGGCTCTATGCAACTTAGTGAGACACTGTTTCAAAATAAAGAATGAAAAATAGGGCTGGGGATATAGCTCAGAGGTAAAATGCACCTGGGTTTAATCCCTAGTATTGCAAAAAAAAAAAGCGTCTGGCAGGCTGAGGATATAGCTCAGTGGTAGAACTCTTGCACAGCATGCACAGAGTCTTGGATTTGATTCCCAGTTCCATTAAAAAGAAAGAGAAATAGAAGAAAAAATCCCTCTGACATTTTAGCCTTGAAGTTTAAATATTTCATTTAAATACTGTTTTCTTTTGTTAAAGAAGCTACATTTTTTTTTTTTGCTTTTGTCTCAAAATATGTGTCAGCATTCATTGAACTTTTAATCTGAATATATATTTTACACTAATTTATCCTACTGGAAATTAGGAAATTCCAATATTGAAAGAATTACAATTTCCAGGATTGATCTTTATCATTGTTTTTACTACTTAAATGCCAATATTAAGGTTTTTTCCCCCTTTTCTTTCACTTTTTTTTTCCATAAGAAACCTTCCTTTGCTTTGCCATGGGGAAAAAATGAAGGAAACAGGGAAACTGACCTTAAATATGCAACCTTCAGGCAGCTTTCAGTTTCCAAACTCAAAATTTTTTTTCTGTTATACGGCCTGAGTTTATTGGATTCCCAGATGTATGCCTTGACTTCATTTTTCACAGAAGATAATTTTATATTTTAATATGATGCTATTGAGGGCAACATTTCACTTTATATTTGAAAAAGGACCAGTAACAATTTAAAAAGCCATACAATTGTATGAAATGCCACGCAGTAGGATTCAATAGAAGAAATACCTTTAATTGCATTTTTTAGTATCTGAACACCAAAATGCTGAGGATTGGTACTAAATGGACACTTTACATAGAAAAGCCATTGTTTTCTAGAGAAAAGCAGTCTTTGTAAATCAGCAGCTCGTGAGATTTCAGAGCATGGGTCCTCCCACGTCCTTCTAGCTTCACACTTGAGAGCAATAACCCTTGGAGGTTCACGTGCTTCCGAAAAATCTGAAGTTATCACTTAGCAAAGACAGCATCTGAGCCCCCCACCCCTCGATCCTCATCTGGTCCATGAGTGCTGGGACATGGGAAGCTGCATTTTTAGTAAGCACTCAGGTAGGGCAGATGCAAGTTTTCATCCACCTTCAGAAGCATGCTCTTAGCAACATCACATCACTGCCTTCCAAAGTTCCCCCTGGACACCTGCTTTGCTCGTCAGTCCCATTCTCACTAATACACATATACATGCCAGAAGCATTATAAATAACTCAGCCTTGGGAGTTGGCTCCAGAGAGAGAGGGGAAAAAACAACCCACCTCTGTCTTCTCAAGACAACTGTCAATTCTCTTCTCTATACTAGAAGTCAGTTGGGATAAATAAACACTTTATCTGTAGCATGTGACAATGCAATAGAGTAAGTGATCAGTTCTCTGATGGCCTTTCACTGGAATTGGTAACTTGTCCTCTCTGGACCTCAGTATTCGTATTTGTAAAATGGGAATAATAGCATCTATCTTCTACGGTCATTGTGAAGACCAAGTGAAGTGTATGCCTGGATCGTAGAAGGTGACAAATGAAAGCCCTCATCTCAACAAATCTTTTCAGGTTTCTAGATCTATAATTAACCTGTTCGAGTTTCATCCCTTCAGTGGGTTTGCTCCATGGCAGAGATGCACAAAGAGAAGTGGTCAGTGGAAAATTGTATAAAGCAGGAGGAAAAGCATGAAGCTTTGAAAATCCCCAAACCAAACAAACATTACAAGCAGGTGAAATATGACCATGTAAATGAATTTTAAAGCAAGAACATAAAATTGCACCTGGTAATTTTTAGCTGTTGGGTGACTGCTCGAGGATAAAATTGGAGATCTTATTCAGAAGGTTCCAATCTTTCAAGGGAGAATCACTGGCCATCATTTAGTAAACACTTCTTTTGGCTCCACACCTGGAGCACAGCTACATAAGGCTGCTAATATGAAAAGCAGCTACATCACATCTTGGTGTGTGTAATTCCTCCTGGGACTTGTAATTTGGTGCTTATATTTGAGACCACACACTTTCCCCCTCTGTCCGCAGTACCTTAAGATGTATAGCAGATTTCTCTGATACCTAGTTTCAGCTGCTCTGAAACAGCAATGAAATATCACCTTGGGCTGCAAAATGAATTTTGATCACATTACATATTCATAGTTTTAAGTGAGATGATAAAAAAATCACAATTACCAAATAGTGAAAAACCTTTTAATAATTTGAACATTCAGTAACATAAAGACCACTCTGGTTCTGTCTCTATAGATGTGTGCCCATTAAGCACTAATTCTTCCTACTCCAATTCATTAAAATGTTCCTCCTCTCCACAGAGTCCCAGGTGATTTAGGGTCATTATCAAAGACATGGTCTACCATACTGTTGGGAATACCTGTGCTATAAATCAATGGTGACTTGTATTTAGACTAGTCACCAATACAGCACTGGCTGAGCACCCCAAATTATACTACACAGGTACTCTACAAATAAGAGACTAACAATGTCAATAATCCATCTAGACAGATTCTATAGTTTTACTTATAAGAATCCTCTCCCTTTAATCACACTGCTGATGCTTTGATATCATTATTAACTATCAGAAAAAAGACTTGATTACATGAAAAGTACTAAGAACAAATATATTTAGCCTAATGCTATAAATTTCAAATCACCTTGTTAATTCTGATATGATTACTTAACATCACAAACTTGTTCTTCTTAATAAAATTAAGGTGATACAAACACAAGCAGTCATAAATCTTCATATCACAGTCTTCTTTGTAATGAAAAACAGAACTGCCATTCACTTACATGTATTCATAAAATGAAAAAATTATATACCCCTAACAAATCACACTTTATAAATATATTATAGCATCTGATATGGCTATTATAAGCTATAAAAAGGGTGTTTTGCAAAAAAAAAAAAAAAAAAGCTATGTGACAGACAATAGAATTTTATTAGTTTCAAGTAAGTTTTGTTTTTTTAAATGACAAACTTAGATTTTATGTCCAAATTGTCCAGGAGGACAAGTTAGCCTCATCATAAGAGTTGGAGAAGAGCTTCCCAATACATAACTGGCTGGCAAGCATACTTTTTATAAACTTTTCCCCAAAGATTCACATACATAGCAATGGGGTGTTCAGGAGGTGGTGTTTATGAGGCAAACAAGTGAGGACTTGCATGCTGGAAATCCAAGCGGAGGCACATTTGCCAACAACTCCAATACTTTCCGATCTTTTGTAATGGGTTAATTTTAAGTCTCACTGTTTAAATTTTCAATAATAAGTTTTCCACTATCAGCACAGAGAAATAGCTCACATTTCTCAAGAAATGACTCAATTATTAAATAAAGCAATGATTTACACAACATGTATTTATGAAAAGGTTCTAGAGCACTCTCTTTTCAGAATCTGCCAATCTACAAGACACAAAGATCAAAGAATGGCATTTAAAGCTACATATAAAGTTGAATTTTCTCATATATTTAAAAAAAGTATTTGGTTAGTCTTAAAATTTGTTTTCTGAAAAAAAAAATTTGTTTTCTGACAAAGCTAAGAAATGTCCCCAATGAAATGTAGTTATGTTATTCTAAATCTATTATTTTAATATATGCTTGAATCAAAGGGTGAAAAGACAAAGAAATATTAATAGGGATTTTCATATATTAACTAGTCCAATTATACTTATGGAAATAAAAGATGAAAATGCAGTGTGGAATATTAATAATAAACCAGTTCTTACTTTGATTTATTTGTTTCAAATCTTTTATTAGGTAAGAAACAATACTCACTTTGACTTTATAAATTTATTATGCAGATGTGTTAAGTAGATTTTTATGTAAAATTTCTAAGCACATATTTGTATAAATTAAATTTGATATTTAACGTTATCTACTTTAAAATCTTTTAAATTGCATTAAACTTTAAACAGTCTTCAAAAGTACTAAAATAACTTCATGTGTTTAAGTTATAAATTATATTTTACTAGATTTATACTTTTCTTATACATTTACTGATTTTCTTTGGGAAATAATAGATAATAAAAGATTTATAGTGCATTTTGAAAGCATTAAATTTAAAATTGGAAAATATCTTCAGAAGTGCAAAAAAGTATATACAAATATACTTTTTTGGTTATATCAATTCTAGTAACAAATATTTTAAAAACTGATAGTCCTCTTCATTTCCATTTCTATGCACTTGCTATAGGCAGCACAAGAAACATTTCTTCGACTAGTGGCTCAATGGCGCAGCCTATGTGTAGAAAAGTATAATGCAACATTAACCAGCACAAACTCTATGCCTAAGTTATAAATAAAGGCTTAAAATATAATATGATTTTGAAAAATGACCAAGAAAGAATTTGGTTTCTATTGAATCACAGCTCTCACTGCTGTTTGTAACCAACTACTTAAAATAAATGGAAAGTAAACATAAATAAACTATATAAAAATAAAAAAGTGGTCTTTCTTCACTAAACATGAGACATTAGAGCTTTAATTGGTTTTAAATTGTCCCGGAGTTAATTTCAATTTTTTTTCTTTCCACCACTGCCAAAACCCTAGCACAGTATTTTGTGGCTGAATTAATATTTTCAGTAGTTGTTCCCTGTCATGTTAATAAATGACATTGGGGTTTGCAATCTCTTTAAAATAGCTCCCCATTCTCCCTGCCCAAATACCAAATACAGACAACACTACAAATTGTAAATCAGAAAAGTGATTCCAACTTAACAATTGTGTTACGCTGATTTAAATAGATGCCCACTGTTTTATGGTACAGGTGACAGGAAGGTTAAATAAAACCTGTTCTGCTACCTCCTGTATAAACTTGATAAATACATTAGCCTCCATAAATCTCCTTCAATCTACATATACCATGGTTCTCCAGTCAAATAAGGAGGAGGAACATAGATGATAATCTGTCACAACCTTTAAACATTAACATACAATGAAGTAAATATAAATACATATATATATTTTTGAAATTTCAAACTAATCCATTTCCTTAAAAAAAAAAAAAATCACTGACAAAGACCCATTGGTAATTGTCAACAAAAATAAATGAAAACATCTTTTTAGATATGCAATGAACACTAGCACTCCACTGTGTACAATTCACTGTCCTGGTTGTTTGTTTGTTTGAGTGTCTCCTTTAAAAAGCTTGGTGCCATCATTTAGGAAGGCCATTCCATACGCCCCCAATTTTTCTCTCTTCATGCAGAGCAAGTTACTAATTCCAACAGAGAAGAGAAGTATGTTCAAAATTTGCACTCATTCCTCTTTTCCATTATTTAAAAAAAAAAAAAAAGGTGACCCTGTAAATTTACTCAAGCTGTTTAAACACAGAAGTGCAATAACTCAGACGGCCTCTGTTGCAAACCCAGTACAATCAGAAAAACTGCCTTAGTGACGCTACAACTTAACTGTTTCAACTTTGCAATATGACATTTTTTTTTAAATGTACTTCAATCACACAGTAGAAGTCTGATCAATCTGACACTAACTACAGCAAAATAAACTCACAGTGAAGACAAGCACAATGTGCTGAAAAATTATTTTTTTGATTCACCATTACTTCATCGTTTCTTTCTACTGCTTTTGGTTTTAAGATCAACAAAATGTTAAACAAAATTAAAACAAAAGACACTCAAATGTTTCTCAGTCACTGCCAAGTGATTTGATTCCAAAAGCTCTTTTCATTTCATAAAAGTTGTAGTTGCATTTTTTTTTCTTTCAAGATCAGATTTGTTGCTTAAAAAATTTACTAACTACTTTCAGGATGAAATCAAAGACTCTTTTATTTATTGTTGTTTCAGGAGCCATAGATACTTTACAATTCTCAACATTTCAGTCAATACTTTAATCGATTTAGGTTTTGAAAACAAATTTTATGTTTCATAACTTTAAAATCCTATTGTAAATGTCCTGACAGCTTACAAAGATGAAAAATTAAATGTGAGAACCAAAGTAATATATTACATGTTGCTATAAAAAAAATCATATTGTCCAAACATTGAGAGATATTCTTATGTAGAATAGCCAGTTCATGTCCTAAGGATCATTCCGTTTTGAAATAGTGATATGTACATGCTAAGACTAACTCCATGTAACAAATTAAAATTAAATTTGCCAGTAACTTCTACTTCAGTAATTTCCCAATTTCATTGTGTAAAAATATATGGGTGCTAATTTGACGTTAATAAATTAAGACTATTAGAGACAGTCTTTCATTGTTGGCCTTCAACAATTGTCAATGACACTGTTTTCTGTTTGCATTTCCTCAGGCATGTTAATGTATCTTTGTTTAGGCCCACAAGTTGAATGGTCAATGTAAACACAGTCAATGAAACATCAGGACTGGGAAAAGAGTCTACTGAGAAGACCTATGGAAAGACCATTTGGTCTACTGCCAAATATGCAATAAGGCTACAGCCCTGAAAGGCTACTTAATTTTTTTTTCTATGATGAATGAATTACTCTTTAAAAAAAATTCTCAAAATTCTTTGTTTTGCATACAAAGTTCTTGAAGGAGGAAGGTGGTCTGCAGGATGAACTGAGTCCGATGTGGGTTATAGTCTTTGTTTGCAGTCTTAACTGGGGATTGTACCTTAGCTACCGTAGTTCAAGCGTAAAAATACTTTGTCTGTAATACTATATACTGTTGCCAGTGACCCTCTAAATCCTTGAACCAACTGTGTCTTCTGGTGTCACAGAAGATAATGCCAATTTATTGCAATGTGTGGCTTTTTTAACTGATTAAAATTAAGCCGTAAGCACGTGACAATGGAATTAGCACATTTAGAGAGTCTGTTTTCCCACATCCCATTTTGCGCTAGTACGGCTGGTCCCTGCAACTCTACGCGGGTGCAATTTTAATGACTTTGCCTGGTTTTGATGTTCTTATGAAAAAAGCACGGCTTGGTGTTTGTGGAGAAGGTAGATATGGGGGCTGAAGAGCTGTGATTGGGAACATGGTGACATCGTTTCTGTTTGCCGATAGGATCGGTGTCATTTTCCTCTTAGCGATAAGACACCTCCACTGACAGTGCCCGATTAGGGAAAATTTTATTATAAAATTCACTTTTATCGAATGAGGATAGAGTGATAAACAGTTCAGCCTCGGGGAAGGAATAGGAACAGATTTCCCCCCTTTTTAAATTCCACCTTTTCCCTCCTCTCTCTCTCTCCTTTAGGAAGATGATGGTGTTTTAGTTATTATTAATGGTATAAAAGAACTCCCCACAACATGCGATAGCTGTGATAAAACTATCTGAATCAAGAGACACTTAGATATTGTTATAAAAGAAATCTATTTTACATAGTTAAATATATGCATGCAGACATACACAAACACCACACACACATACACACACACTTTCACTAAAAGATAATAAGGCTCTCTAAACAATTCCATTTCTGGAAGTTATCTGATATTTGTTTCTCAGGAATATATAACACACTAAAAGAAAATCAAGCTGAAGTAATATTGGCTCAATTATCCTAAATAGATCCACATTTCAGACTTATCTTTAGAAATACACAACTGCCAACCAGAACTGCAAGGTAAACATATAAAAAAACAAAAACAAAAAAACCCAGAGGATCATGGCCCCTGATTCTTGAGCAAACACTAATGCTTCAAGGGAGAATATGAAAAAAATATGGATTGTTTTAAAATAATAAGACATCATTGTTTCTGAATTTTGGTAGTTTAATAGTGATACTTCAAAGCCTCAGTGTCATAAGTTATTTCTGTTTACTCCTGATAAACTGGATGGAACTCAAAAATATTCTGTATGACAACTACTTGAAAGGTCACTTGAGAAACAGAAAAATAAGCATTTGACATTATTTATTTTAAAAGGCTTTTTTTTTTCTTGAGGAAAAGTTAATCAAATAACTCCTTCTGTCCTTATGAAATAAAAATGTAGTGTCTCTGGCTGAGAACATCTAGTAGCAGTAGTAAATTCTGATATATAAGAAGAGAGTTCAGTGGCAGATTTCTAAATTTTTGGATGGTGGAATGTGAATGATAAAAGCAACTCAGAAAAAATATTTCTTTATTGATGGAAAACTATTCTGAGGGGGAAAGAGGGCCAGCAGCCTTTAGTTTGTAATATCCTCCAGTATATTTCTATCTGGGCTCTCCTTAAATTCTCTCTTTAAAGACTTTTTTTTTTCTCAGAATGTTTTTTTCAAATGATGAACTTAAGCATAATCTATTTCAGCATACAATTCACCTATATTATTTTAATGGAATTTTCTAGTTATCAGTCATCTTAGAATTATGTTAAAATCTTAGTTTCATTTAAGTTAAACTTCCAAATTAAAAAAAAAAAGTAACTAAAATTCCAAAATCTATGCCATGAACTGAAGGTGCTTAGAACTTCATGATTCAGTATCTGTTATTATTCTTAAAAACAACAAAAGAGAAATGGTTACATGTTTCATTCATACTATAATAAAGCGGAAAGCTGAGACTTACACAATAACAAAGCTGCTATCAGCAAATGTGTCCAGTGCAACCATTTTCCCACTACTCTTTGTTTCAGGATTTCAGCGAGACAAACATTATACCTAATGTGTGACAAAGTGACATAATTGTACTGCAACCTAATTTTCACTACTAATTTTATAGCCTGAAAACAATTACCAAGGTAAACTTAAAATATAATTGGTAAATCGTAGAGAAGAAACAAAGCTCAATGACTAGAGTATGCAGTAAATTAAAAAGGAAATCCAGACTCATTACTGGCTTAAAATCTTTACTGCCAAATGCTTATTAGTGAGTATATACCAGTGGCCTCAAGTATTCTTTTTTTAATTATAACTTTCCGGAGTAAGATGGAATAGTCTTTCAAACAACAACAGTATTTTTGAGAGAACTACTTGAACACATTAAGAACTTTGACACAGTAAGAGGGAGATAAAAACTCTAAAATGTCACAAAGTCACACTCTATCTTCTTAAAGGTAGTCTGGGAAATTGCTTTAATTACTGTAATACTAAAAGATGGTGGGACTCTTTTTGAAATAAGCACTTTTATTTGTAGTAGAGGCATATAGTTGCCTATTTCTTTCAATCATTCAACAAAATGCCCCTCAGGAAGCTTCCATTCTTTTGGAGAAGACAAACAAAAAATGAATAATGGATCATCCATAGTTCTAATTAATGCTAAACTGGGAAGGGAATTCAGCTTTAGAGACACCTCTGATAAATGTCATTAAGCTAGAAACCTAAACAATGAGAAAGAGCCCAGCCAAGTTCCTTACATAAAACAGAGACACACATGTTCAACATGTGTATTCATTAATATTTCTTTAGAAAGGTATTTCTAGAAAAGTTGCATGCTAACTTTTACTTATTAAAAAAAGGTAAGAATTATAAAGACTATTGCTATTAAGATGAACCCAGTAACAAAGTGTCTCCAAAATCCTTAGCATATCTGTACTAATCATCACTAACCCTAAATTTTCTAATGACCTAGAAGGCCTTTCAAGACCAAACTCCCAATGGACCATTCAACACTGCAGTTACCTCTGTCTAGACTAGATTTTACCATCTCACATGCTCTAAAAGCAGCACATATGCATATCTGTAGGTATCCACAAGCAGGGTTACATGCATGTGTGTGTGTGAGTCCATTCTGACTGATCAGCACTGTATAAAATAGAATACCTTTTCCAGTTCAGAAAATATTAACAGTCCTGTCTTCATCTCCCTAATTTTTTTTTCCCTCATAGGACACCTTAATGAAGGTATGCTCTAAGTCTAAGAAGCACACATGCCTTTCTTTTCTGTCCCAACCAACACCTGGCATGGCTGTGTGCAACTGTGTGTATGGAATTAAATGTTTTACTGAAGTGAGCACCAGTCTTTCCTAACAGGGCTCCCTGATTGGTTAGTGGGAAATGGATGGAGGGAAGGGAAGAATAGCTGATAAAGAGATCCTCCACGGTGCAAACATGGCAGAGCAGGACTGCAGCGCTGGGGGGCGCACGCAGGGAAGAAGAGGAAGGCCCCCTTTCTGTGGCTGCATTTGAAGTGGGAAGGAGGCCCGCAGTGAGCAAACTTCAGATGTGAAGAACAAAAGGCCAGGTTTTCCCCGACACCGTCCCTCTACCTGTTTCTCAATACTGATGAGATGATAAGGTCTCAAGCCAAAGCCCTCCAGAATTACATTTCGACCATCTATATTTATTAGGTTTATCTTCCAGACATACGAGGCAAGGCATTCATTACTGCTTATAAAACAATTATGTGGAGTAATGTTGCCAATGTGTACTTGGGGAACATTTAGAAGTATCTTTGTTCTTTATAATTGAATCAGTGTACATCAGTATAACCAGTGTGTATAGTCATCCAAAAATCTTAGATCATATAATAAAATAAAAAATTGTAGTCAATAATCAATAATATAGCTGAGGTCAATTTACACGTTTTTCCATATTCCTTTAAATGAATAATTTGGAGGATGGTAGTTCCTAAGCTGATGGTGGATCTGAGGTTGCCAGTTACAGGAGCACTTAAGCGCCCATTGGCACAGCAAGATTCAAAGCCCTGGTAGGCTTCAAAGAAACACTTTTTTTTTCTTCTTCTAGAACTCTTTGCTTTCTAGTAAAGCTGCAACCACAATGTTCTCTCTCTTAATGCCACCATAAAAAATCAAAACACTTTAAAACAAATTGATGTACTCTTTAATACAGTCATCACATCATCACAGGACCCTTGCACCCTGCATGGTGACAACCGTGGGATGCAAACCACACATCTCTTTCTTTGTTGCCTGCTTCAATGCTTAAAGAGAAATTGAGAGAGTGTGTGTGTCTCTCAATTGAGATATGGGCACCTTTGATTGACAAGACCTAATCAGCTTATCTCTGCACTAATAAAGTTGGGGCCTGTGGTGCTGGTCTATGCCCAGCACCAAGTGAACTTTTACTAGCCAAAGCCTCATGGGCCAGGTCTCAGGCTCTGCTTCTCTAAACTGGTTCAGATCAATTCTTGATGGGCTATTTTCATCTTGATAAACCTCCATAGTCTTCATTCATGATGGCCTCAGAGGCAATTTAGCTGTATGCATTGCCTAAAGTAATGGCTACACAATAAGGCTATGGTAAGTATCTATATACATTGAATCAATACGCTATCTTTTCCAAGTTCTCTGTAGTAACTTCTGAAATATTTTTTTAAGTAACTATTTATTAAAGGGGTGGCAGTTTAAGAAAAATTAAAGGATGGCAGGATCTTCTGCACATTAGGAAAGAATAGATTCTTTTAATGATTTCTGCTGTATAATACTATTAGATTTTCAATTCCTTGAGATAGGGCCCCAAGGCTGACATAGACATACACTACAGTTCTCCTGTCTACCATTCTGGTACTTTTGTGACACTGAGTTGCTCACTGTAGACACTCACTAAACATGCTCTGATTGGTTGATTGATTGGTTGGAAGGCCAGAAAACACATATGACTGGAGTGAGGGGAGCGGTCTATAAGTGCATGCACATTTTATTCTTCAACTTGACTTGCAAGAGGCCTTTTCAAACCAAGGACTTTCCACCTAATTCAAAAGCAATGCCTTTGTTCTTATCTGTTTGTAATTGCTATGTGAAGACTAAACTCGAATGAAGGTGTAAATAAAATTATTAAAGCACCAGATGCTTCTTCAATTACATGATGGAGTACCTGGAATAGAAGATTCACAACACATGTGCCAGGATAAGAGTAAAATACACAGTGGACATTTTGATCTTACCTTTCATATGCAGTTATCTAAAGAGAGAAAAGAGACAGACTCACTGGATAAAACAAGCTCTACAGAAAGAACTCTAGTTATGGAGACACTTTTTGAAATGGTAGCAATTATCTGTGTGTGTGTGTGTGTGTGTGTGTGTGTGTGTGTGTGTGTATCATTTGTACCTTCCATCATAAATAGTCCTTAAAACTATTCAGTAATGCTGCTTTTAAATTGCAATATGCCTTAAGTATTATAATCACTTGCATAAAAAGAGGCATTTTTAAGCACATTCTAAAATGAAGTTTTTTATAGAGGAGAGAAAACCTTGAGCGATATTTTTTTATTCCGATTGTAGTCTTCATGTTGTAATTGCTTTATATAAAATCCACTCTAGCCTTATCACTCAATATTATCTTTACTGCTTAACATCGGAAGATAATTTTGCAATGAAATTTAATTTACAGAAGTTATTTTTCACTAATCTCCTAGCAGAGGAAAAAACAAAACATGTCAAGGTATGCACTCCAAGCTATGACCTTAACAGTGTTTTTTTATTTCTGAAATATCAAGATCCCAAATATATCAATTTTATCATACTGAAATGCTGACGCATTTTAATTGTCAAAACTTTATATCCTAGAAAAGAAAGTAAAATAGGCTATTAAAAACATGTACAAAAATAAGACCCGTCAGCTGGGTGCAGTGGTGCACTATAATCCCAGTACTTGGGAGGCTGAGACAAGAAGATTGCAGGATAGAGGCTAGCCTTAGCAATTTAGCTAGACCCATTTTAGCGTGACCCTATTTCAAAATAAAAAGGGCTGAGGGTATAACTCAGAGGCAGAACATGCCTGAATTCAATTCCCAGTACTCAAAAAAACAAAAACTCTTCAAATAAGAAGGATCCCTTGGGGGAAAGCTTTTCTTTTACAAGAAAGAAATTACTGCTGGGTGTGGTGGCGCACGCTTATAATCCCAGCATTTGGGAGGCTGAGACTGGAGGATCCATTTTCTTGGCCAGCCTCAGCTGCTTAGTGAGGCCCTCCGCAACTGTTTCAAAATAAAGGATAAAAAATAGGGCTGGGGGTGCAGCTCGGGGGTAGAATGCCCCCAGGTTCTATTCCCAGTACTGCAAAAGACAGAAGGAAGGAAGAAAGAAAGAAAAGAAAGAAAGAAATTACTTAATATAAAAACATAGGGCCAGGAAAGGTATTTTTATTCAAACCAATAATATATGAGATTTTTAAATAAATTAAATCAATAACAATATATAGGGACAAAACATCAAGATTCCGTTTTCTGTGTAAAATGACAAATTCAGGTTGGTCATTCCTAAGCCCCATTCCAAATCTCAAACTCAAAATTTTAAATATATAGGTGCCATGCAAACTTAGGGAGAGTAAATTAATAGTAGAAACTCTATTTCTATAGGTATTTGTCTTCTGTTGGTCATTTATGTCTTAATATTCACCTCTTGAAAAATAAACTTTAAAAAAAAGATTGAGGCCTTCATGATAATTAACTAGTATTATAAATTAGAGTAGAATATAAGCCAGTCATTCTGCTCAAAAAGAATTATTTTTGCAATGGTACAAAACACTAAAAGAATCTGCATGAAAACTCAAATTTCTTACCAAAATGGTTTCGTATTTCTAAAATAAAGAATGGGCAATAATGCATTGAGATATTAGTGCTTTATGTGCCTGGACTGAATGAGAAAACCCCCTTCTCAACCAGATTTAAATCACTCTGCCTCTTTTCAAAGTTATATCATAACAAGGCCAAACTGACACTGAATCATTTATGAGGTTTTTAGAGTTGAAATATCAGAGTCATATATGTGCAGAAGTATTGTTCTGACATTTGAATCTTAGCAATAGGCAATTCTGAGACATTTCAAGTTATGCAAAACTTGACATTTCCATGTTAATGTACAAAACAATGATGATGTGAAAAGCCACTTCTCTACCAATCCTTAAAACTTAAACACTTAATAAAACTTTAGAAGCATAGACTTCTAAGATTTGGATGCACAGGAGAAGTCCTTATCCCAAACCTCTGAATGCTCATCCAGATGAAGTGTATGCTAAATGTTCCTCCGCGTTGATCTTTTTTAGTTACATGCAGAAAAACAAAACATTATTAATCTCTTTTCTAACCACTCATTTCCAATTTAACTTTCTTCTGATTTCTCATATGTAATTTCAAAATATTCCTACCATGAGCTATAGATTATTTAAAATTGTTTCTCAAATGTTAATTACTATGTTAAATAAAATACAATTAAGAATTTCCTGAACAGCATGAATCTCAGTTGTAATTTTCTAAAAAAATAAAATGAACCACTCATGAATGACTACCATAGACAATGATTATTTGCTTAAATCTCAAAACTAAAATGCTGATCTAGACAGGATCTTTGGCAAAAACAGTAAAGATCTTTTTTTTTTGGCTGAAATAAATAGGATAATAATGAAGAACAAAATGAGTAACATTTTCAAGCTGCAAATTAACAAGCAGATATTGACTTTCCTTTGAGGTCAATAACAGCTCGTTATTGATCTAAAAAGTTAATACCTACTAAGGTCAATATAAGATCTCAGGTGTCAACAAATCCATATTGGAACTTCCCTTCCTTTCACATATAAATATTGTTAAAATGGGTATAATTGTGTTTGTAGAAATCAGGAAATTACCATTATAAAGACAGAATACTCCAAAGAAATAGGTCAATTAAGTTAAAAATACAGGGTTTTAAAAATCTGTTACTATAAAATTTTCTGAGATACTGACCTTTAGATATAAATTCTATGATTATAATTTGGGCAGTTAAATAAGGAGAAACAAAAATAATAGATATTAATATATGGAATCTGTGTATATGTATCTGTGTGTATTTGAGAAACTATTATGTGAAATAATTTTTCTAAAATAGATTTTAAATATTACTAAACAAAGTTCCCTTTTTTTTAATATGTGTGTGTGTGTGTGTGTGTGTGTGTGTGTGTGTGTGTGTAGTACTAGGGATTGAATCCAGAGGCAGTCTATACCTCCAGTCCTGGTTTATTTTTTATTTGGAAGCAGGGTCTCACTAAGTTGCAGAGATCCTCTTGAGGCTAGCTGTGATCCTGTGATCCTCCTGTCTCAGCCTCACAAGTACTGGGATTACAGGCATGTGCCACGGCCCCTGACATAAAATTCTTCTTTTAATTGTAAAATGAAATGGTAACATTTTAGAAAATTGAGAATAGGAGAGGAAAAGTGATCTGTAATCCATTATTCTTCCAGAATTATTTTTATTATTATAGAGTCTACTGTGTTTTTAGGGTTGAAAAAGGAAAAATATTAAATCTCATTTTTTTAAGCTTTTACTGATACTGGAATTTAATAGCAAGATTCTATGAGAGACGTTTCAGCAAAAATAGAAAAATTGAACATATACAGCTTTAATTCTCATTCTTACAGTAAGTAAAATGGTCTATTAATTTCTACATACCTTAAAGATAATGCATAAGGATGAACCACATGTCCTATAAGTATTTAACATTTCCTCAAGTCATGAAATAGTGATAGTTATTAGATTGATCCTTCCAATAGACAAATGAAAGTTAATTTTTTAAATTAATAGAAGCACTTAGGGCCGGGCACGGTGGCGCACGCTTGTAATCCCAGCATTCGGGAGGCTGAGACCGGAGGATCCGGGTTCGCAGCCAGCCTCAGCTACCTAGTGAGGCACTCCGCAACTTAGTGAGACCCGGCTTCAAAATAAAGAATAAAAAGTAGGACTGGGGGTGTAGCTCGGAGGTAGAATGCCCCTGAGTTCAATCCCCAGTACCACAAAAAAAAAAAAAAAAAAAAGAAAAAGAAAAAGAAAAAAAAATAGAAGCACTTAGGAAGGTTGAGTGAAGAAAAGAGAGGAAAGGAGGGAAGCAAACATCTTTAAAGCATTTACTAGAGTCAAACTCCAGGCAAGATGCTTTCACATAGACTCAGGTCGTATTAGTTACTAGAAAGGACAAGTTACCTACAGTAGTAATTTAAAAAAAGTTAAAAAGGAAAGGCCAGCCCTGCGGCAAAGACAATATGATACTAAGGGTACTCAATAAATGTAAAGATAACAATGATTGCAATGTATTTTTTTTTTCTTTTTGTGGTGCTGGGGATTGAACCCAGGGCCTTGGGCTTGCTAGGCAAGTTCTCTATCTCTGAGCTACATTCCTAACCCTCGCAATGTATTTTTCAAAAAAATAACTTTTTATTTTAGATTTATAGGAAGTTACACTGATAGTACAGAGAATTCCCATTTGTTCCGAATCCAGTCTTCCCTATTATTCACATCTCCCACTGCTAGGGTACATTTGCACAATTGATGAGCCAATAGAAAGACATTTCATTAACTAAAATTGGCATGCTACTCATAGTTCCTTCGTTTTTTCTAATGTCCTTCTTCCATTGCAGGATCCCATCCAGGAGAGAACATTATATTTAGTCACCATGTCTCCTTAAATTTCTTTTAGCTCTGACAGTTCACAATGTACTTTCAGCACATGCTTCAGAAATGGAATGTATAAATTCACAGTTGTATCTATTGTCAACACTTAGACAAAACACATGCAGAAGAATTATCTTTTGTTACAGATCTAAGGAATATAAATAAATCTGAGAAGTGAATAAAGATAAGTGCCTGGTAGAAGAGAAAAAAAAATGATATTGGACTTCTTAATGTGTCTATTATTAGAATATAGATACCAGAAAAACAAGATCTCATTTGTCACCAAGACTAGAAGATTACAACTCTGACCTGGCTTGCCAGCCCTCTATTCTTCCCCATCATACTGTTAATAGCTGGGGTTTTAACTGGTTGCACATGAGGCAGTGTAGGGAGCCAGAACTAAACAGTTTGCAGAGGTGGATCACCAGCCCACCTGTATTTGCTCTCTCTCCTTCAGTAGGAGGTTGTGATTGCTACGTGGTCATTCAATTGGCAACATGTTGTCTTACCCCCTTGCATCTAGGGGGCACCGTTAGACTACACAGGTGTTGCCACTGGACCATAGGCAGAACCAACTGGGAGCTTTAAAAGTGGGTATGTCTTCACATTCTCTGGTGGCCAAATGGAAGAGACTCCAAAACGCAGGGCAGGCCAGAGCCACAGGTGAGAAAAACCTGGTCTTCTGCATCACTACAAGGAGCAGTGTGTTCGCCCAGAACGCTTCACTAGGCCCTCCCCAGAGTAAGAAATAAACTCCACTGTGTCAAGCCCCTGGGGTAAGGGGTATATTTGCTATAGCACAGAGCTTCTATGAAAACTAGTACAAGTGGAAACTAAAGTTAACTAAACACCTATGATAGGCCTGACACTGTATTGGGTGGTTATACAGTTTACCTTATCTTTCTCTCATGATAACCTCCACAAGGAGACCAGAAAGGATTTTTATATATTAAGAAACTAAGACTCAGAGAGGCCAAGGAACTTATCCAGAGTCTCACAGTTATTAAGTGGAAGGATTAAAAATTTGAACTCAGGTCTGTCTAGCTACAAAGCTCCACACACTTTCCATTTTGCTTCACTCATTTTATATGAGTAACCTTTTTATTCTCAAAGAAAGCAAAAATTGAACATGTATTCTCCCCCTCTTTTTTATGCAAAAGACATGACTCCCAACTTAGAAGGGGTGTGTGTGCAGAAAGTGAAGGACCATGTGTTTTCTCTAATATGCGCAAGCTAGCAAATAATTGAGATGCCAGAAGGACTCCAGATAATAGAGAAGAAAGCTCAGTGGAGCCAGGGAGGTGGTCTAAGGAAAGAGGAGGGGAAGAGTGAGGTTGATTAATAGAATTACTACCATCGACTATGTGTACATATATGAAAATACCAATGTCAATCTCAGTATTCTGTATTGAGAAGGGGAGAGATGGAGAGGCAACCCCTCCCCCAAATGCTGTGTGCATGTATGGCACTGTCAACATGATTACATTATGATGTGAGACTATAATGCACTAATAAAAGCATATTAAGAATAAAAATAAAAAGAAGGTATGTGTGAGAGACGATCAATTCGTTTGAACTTGTTAGCATTTTTCAGATCAAGTCAACCCTATACAAAAATGCGGAAGAGAAAGATACACTCCACCTTTGTAACCTGCTGATAATCTTACAGTGTTTAATTTGAGCAGAGTCCAGCAACTTACGGAGGGCACGAAAGAACTGTTGCTCCACAAGGTTTACAGTTAACAAAGGAAAGAACAGAAAGACTTACTTGTTCTCACAACAGTATGAATTTAAAGAACTATATGGGGTGTGCATTCTACAGGAAGCCCAAGTAGGAAGAAAAATGAAACCCTGTACCTTGCACACAGCAATAAAAATGAGGGGATTCATTGTAGTAAGAAAATTCACAGCTGGCAGACAATATCAGTGTGGCAATAAGATACGTGGTGCATCTTCATGCTTACCTTTTGGAGTCACAGTGTTTAAGAAAAAAAAAAAAAGTTCCTTTTTATACTAACAAAGTCACTCCAGTCAATCTCTTTAACTTACCCACATGAAAAATTTTGATCACTTTGTAAAAGTTCTATGTTAACTAATACCAGCAAGAAAATTTGGTGCATCTTTAAATTTGTGCAGCCTTCTTAGGACAAATGTTTTTTGTTTATTTGCTCTACTAACAGGTCCTTATCATCAACAGATGTGCACAGAGCTCTGAACTTCAGAGATCATTCAAGGATATGCTAATGAGGAAAAGGAAAACCCAAAATCCTGATTTCTTCATGAACCCATATTAGAATTTAATATCTTTTCTGACTGGTGAAAGTAGATGGCATTTCAGTGGGAAACCAGGGGATCAGTCTACTGAACCTGATCAAATAGCTTCCATTTCAGATAAGTTCATTATTGATTGATGTAATGATGCAACAGATATAAATACAGTCTGAATGGGGATTACTAACTACTTATCTTCCCCATAGGTAATTTGCCAAGATATTCCTGTTCACTAAAGAAACTTTACATTGTAATTGCATAGGACAGTGCCAGGGTCTGCTCCTTCTGAAGTGACAATCTAATTTCCCTTTCGGTGGATTGAATTTTTCCTCCATCTTACTTCCATGTGTAATTTTTTAAAAATTAATTAATTAATTAATTAATTTTTTTGTGATACTGGGGATTGAACCCAGGAGCATTCTACCTCCAAGCTAGACCCCCCCCCCCCAGCCCTATTTTTTTATTCTCTATTTTTGAAACAGGGTCTTGCTAAGTTGCGGAGGGCTTCACTGAGTAGCTAAGGCTGTTCGGGAACCAAAGATCCTTCCTGTCTCAGTCTCCCAAGTACTGGGATTACAAGATTGCACCACCACGCCCAGCTCCACATGCAAATTTTACTAATAACATTAATTTAAAGGGAGTATTTCCCTTGCTATATCAGAGAGGAACAGTAGTCCAGACCAAGTGTAATAAGCTCAGCTTGTATTTCTTACACTTTCCCAAATACTTGCTGAATAGATGGTAAGGTTCCACAGTGCTCCCCTTAAGTGGCTTGTATTGCAAATAACTTTGAAAATGAAAAATTAGGTCCACTGTGAAGATATCTCATGTAGGCACAAATATCAACCTTTTAATGTAGCCCAGGATCTCAGGCAAGTGAATGCAATAAAACAAGCCTCATAGTGGGGGAAATGGCAGGACTACCCAACGCCATGCTTTCTTTTTCCTCCAAAAGGGACACATTTCAAAAGCTTTTCTCCTTGTCTGGCTTTAGGGGGGGTTTCTTCCTCTTTTTAAATAAATAGGTATTTATTTAACTATGACTTAGAGTTTGTATCTTAAGATGCAGAAGGGCAACACAGCGCTGCACATGAATGATGACCCACCACGACAGCCTCTTTGATAATGACTTTACTTGGAAAGACGTGTTCTTCAATAAAAAAATTATTTTTTAATGTTAACTTTGTTCTCTTGTGGCAACGTTGGAAAACACTGTAGCCCAACAGGAAATACAGACGAAAGCTTCAAATGTAGAGCACACACACAAAAAAGCCATTTTTAAAGCTCATGCCCATCAAGTTTTCCACTTGATATAAGTCGTACACAAAGTCTTAGTCCAATGCAAACCCACGCTGTGAAAATTCTGAAGCACCCACCTCAGAAAATTCTGTTAAATACATAAACACTGCTGAAAAGAAAACTTCTGGGCACTAGAAGTCAGACTCAAAGGGAAAATAAACCTGATTAGAAAAAAAAAAAAATCCCAAAGAAAGTTATATAAATACGGTGCAACAAGGTCATAAGCTTAAGCATCCTTCCCTGTAATATGTGAAAGTAAATTGGCATTTTAGCCATCTGCTTTGGCCGTCATTCTTTTTCTCAGCTCACAGAGATGCAATGGAATAAGGATGACTTCATGTGTATCTTACAAACCCACTAGAACAGCAATAGGCATTATGGGGTGAGACATCTTTAAAAATGAGTATAATAGTTTTTAATGGATTAAAAATGAACCCTATGAATTCACTTGGACCACCTAAGGAGAAGGTTCTCCAAATAGGGCTTAAATGGCATCCTTTTCTTACCATTATGAAGCTCACCAATATCTCAGAGAACCTTGCAAAGCTTGAAACTATGCTGTAAGAGCATCGCCCTGATGGCAACCTTCTCTATTCTTTCTAGAACAAATTATAGCTTCTTGAGTTGTAACACGTTAGTAGCCTATATTTATAAAGTAAGTGATAAGAATACATTAAAAATTACTCCCTTTTTCACAACTGGGTAGATTTTTAAAAACTCACAAGACATGGTCAAATAATTCTTCTCAACATTTAAAAAAAAAATACCTATTCAAGCAGAGATTTCCTTACGATTCCCAAAACATTCTACACCCAAAATAATGAATAGAGAAAGTTTTCCTAGAAGTAAATTTCATGTCAAGAAGTTTAATATTACTAGAGATCACTTTTTTCTCTAAAATATATATGGTTGGATAAAATAGATGGTTAATAGCAACCCAATCATATAATCCTATTTTCTGTCCCTATGTTGTCAAACAACAGAAAGTGTTAATTTGTTGTTTCTGCAATAATTTGAACATGGGAGATGGCAGTGCCTTTCTGAATAACAACCTGCAGTTAAATAAAATTACCTGAACTAATAATCCTAATCAGAGTTTATACACATAATATTCTCCATTCAGATAATCTAGGACTGTCATATCTGACTTGTCTTGCTAACTGCATCCCTGTAGGGCTCAATGAAAGTTTGTTGAATGAATGAAACACAGTAATTACCTTCTTTCATATAATCTTATGCCATTCTCACCAATATTAGAGAATGAGAAATTTATTCTTTACCAACTGGCGATACCTCTGAGGGCAAGGAAGATGTGGCAAATACTTTCCTAGCCTATCTTCGCAAGAGTCTTAAAAACAACTTATTAGTGCATGGGGGAGGGAATTCAAACTTTGATATTTCCTGCAGGAGATGTTGGCTCAGTTCCAAGATAGCTTACAACTAGTAAAACACTTTCATGCATTAGTATTAATGTGTATCGTTTTACACACTAATCTTTTCTGTAGATTATAAATTAATATATTTGATGATTTGTATTTTTGAACCAAATGCTTACATTATACCTCAAATAGTAAACATTCAAAATACTGCTTGAAGAGGAGAATGAGGAGGGGAAAGAAGAAAAAGAAGAAACAGGATATAATGATGAAGAAGAGGTAGGAGAGGAAGAAAATATCAGTAAATTTGGAGGGAACTACTAAAATAGTAAAGACAATGACTGGGTTTAAGTTTGAGAAGTATTTTGTCTCAATAAATAATTCTCAAATAGGCTGAACTTTCTAAATGAGTTCTATAGTAAGTTGAGTAAAGTAATAACAATGAGGGCAACCGAAGGAAAGTATCAAGAAGCAAAAGGCAGAGTGGGACAAGGTTGTAGTTCTGTGCTCTTGTACCCAGCATCTCCATTTAACAAAAACCCATTGGCAGTTTACCTAAGATTCTGACACAAAGATACAAAAGAAATTATACTAGTCAGCTTTCTCTCGCCTTGACAAAATGCGTGAAATAATCAACTATGAAGAGGAAAGGTGATTCTGGCTCATAGTTTCATGGTCACTTGGTGCCGTTGCCTCTGAGCCTGTGGTGGTGAGGGAGTGTAAGACAAAGGAAGATGCTCACCTCCAGGCAGCCAGGAAGTAAGGAGAGAGAAAGTGGCAAGGTCCCAATGCCCCCTTCACAGGCACCATTCAGAGAGCTAACTTCCTCCCACTAGACCCTTCCTGCTGAAGGTTCCACCACCTCCTAAAAAGGCCGAAGGCTGACGACCAGGCCTTCAATACATGGACCCCTGGGGGATTCTCAAGATCCAAGGTAAAGGAGAAGTCATCTCACCTTTTCCATGCATTTGTTCAGACTCTTTAAAAACTTCTGAATAGAAAACATATTCTGGTTTAACAAAATGTAAGTGGACACCACTATTGATTGCTTTTCTCATGAGAACTTTAAAAAAAAAGAACTTTTGGTACACATTAATTATTTCATTCTCATTAAAGTGCTATAATTTCAGAATCTGTTTTCTAGAAGAAAAAAGTACACCATATGTTTTTCTGGCTAACTCAAATGAATTCAAGTTTTGAGAAGGCAACCATGAGAGCAAAAATAATCTGAATACATCATATAAAACAGGCCACTGGAAGTATATTCCTAAAATGGAAAATGTCTGATGTTTAAAATTAGATAACTATAACAAAGTGCTGGAATCTTAAAACTGAAGTGAAATCTCAATCTTTACTTTTCAAAAAGACATAATTCTTCACAGAAAAGAAACAGGACACCCAAGGAAACCCTCAGTCAAAAATGAAGAGAATCCTCTCTTATCAATCCCATGACAAATAAAGTTCACACAGAAAAGATTTTCCTTTACACAAGGAACTTGTAAGTATACAACACTGGTATTATTCTCATGAAGAAAGTCTATCTTTCCATTTCCTTAATGAAATAAAATATAAGAAACTGTAATGAATATGCCTTTAATAAAAAGGTTATGCAACGTTAAATACAGGCATAAAATGTGTTTTGACAAAAAATAAAGTGGTAGAGTAAGTACCTTTTATGTTACTGGAGAGATTACTAGCAATTTTACTTACCAAGTAATGCCTGCTCATATTTCCCTAACTAAAGAAATGGAAGCAATTGTTACAGCTCCTAAGAAAGGCCATTGTCATATTCAATGCCACAGCCATATTTATTCTTTCATAGGCACTGCAGGTATTAACTATACCTAAATAAATTTTTACACAGATGTTTAGACAAATATAAATATTTACATGTATATGGGAGTCAATGAAATTGCTTTTATCCCATTCACATAAACACAAACTCAGTGTTAAGACTGTAAAGTAAGCACCTCACTCAACTTTAATGTCCACACAAATCACAGCTGATCCTGTTAAAATGCAGATGAGATTCAGTAGACCTGAGGGGAGGACCCGATATCTTGCACTTCTAACAAGTTGCCAGAGGATGCCAATGTTGTTGGTATTGCCTCCTACTAGAGAAGGCAAGGAACTAACCTATTTCCTCTATACAAGTAACCAAAGTGGCAAAGTATGTCTATATTCAGAACCTTCCTAAAGTGATGAGTAGAGAAAAAATACCATATTTTTCTGAGGCAATTTACAAACCTCTTCTCTCTATACATGTCATTTTATTATGTCTCTCAGAAACTCTGGGAAATGGGTATCATTATCAATACTGTATTATCATGAACTTGATTCTCAGATAAGATTTATAATCACAAATGTTTATTACCATCAGCCTGGTGAATCAGCCACTGTGTGTAAAGTCTTTACAGGTACAAAGATTAGTAAGTCCTCGTTTGTTTGGAGATGTCCTTAAAAAAGAATCTTTGGGAACTCGTGAATATTAAAAGAATCAATAATAAATTTCAAGCTCCTTGTTCCTGAAGGCCTTTTAAAATGACTTATAATCTCTCTTGCATCTTCACCATGAAATCCCTCCATCAGTAATTTTCATTGGCAAAAGAACCAAATCTTGAGTTACTATAATAAACTTCCTAACCCATCTCTTTCCACTCGTCTGCCCATCAGCCCCTACGATCCTTCTCCACAAGTCACAACAGTTCCCTTGCTTGCTGAGAGTCCTCCAGTGATGTCCCAGTCTACTTAGAATAAAACCCAGACTCCTTCCCACACTCTGCAGCCCCACGCAGTCTGCACACCACCTGACTCTACCCTGACCACGTGCTGTGGCTCTTGTTCGCCTTACTCCAGCCTTTCTGCTTTTCTTCCTGTTGCTAGATCATCCCCCAAACCTTCTCATTTCAGAGGCCTTGTACTTGCTTGGCCTTTCCCCTGGAATTGTCTGCCCTGGATTTTCTTTTTGAGGGCATCTTTGCACCATTCGACACTCAGCTTACATAGAGCGCTCTTCTCTGGGAGGCCTTTCCTGAATAGCCAGCCTACGGTAGCCTTCATCAGTTATTCTCTAACACCCTGCCCACTATCTGAAATGGTCTTTACTTATTAATTTGAAAAATGTCTGTCTCATCCTTCCGATCATCTTCCCTCAACATAGAAACTGCCTGGGACTAGGTACCTTACCTGTCTTATTCACTACTGTATCCTCAACATATGGCAAACCATTTTCAACAGTTTGTTTCTAAATATATCATGGGGAAAAAAAAAAGATCAATAGACATGACATATTTTGACTACAATGGATCACTTTGGAAAATCTAGGTATGTGAAACCCATTCACATGTTAGTGTGGTCTACTGGCTAAGAATATAAAATCAGATGTTTTGATTGTACTATATCCTAGATTTATAAGTGTGGTAAAATGACTTAATCTCTCTGTACTTTCTTTCTCATCTGTAAAAGGAATGTGATGAGTATTAGAGATAATGGAGCATTGAGAACAGTGTGTAGCCCATATTAAGTGTTCGATCAACACTATATTACTTCTCATCTATCTAGTCACTAGTCCACCCAGGGCCCTGGGTAAAAGATGGGGTACCTCTTCTTCATGGAAGAAAGGTTGATCACTTGTTAAGAGATCAATGACCAAACAAGAAGTCAAAGCTAGGTGGCCTGCATTGACTCCTGAGAAAAAGGTACCAACTCAAACACTTGGGTACTCAGGGATGGCATGAACAAGGCCCCACGATGATCCAGATCACAATCCAAAGACCTAGGACAACTGAATGTAGGCAAACTCTCTCAGAGCTCAACACACTGCCAGGTGAACTGGGCCCAACTAGAGAACAGGGTGGATCAGTCATGGGCGCCTCAAACTGTTTGCATATTCAAAGGAGAACATAATCCTTGCATTTCTACCCATATCCAATTTATCTTTCAGTCTATTTCCTTGTTGTTGTTGTTGTTGTTGTTTAATGAGGTGGTACTAGGGCTTGAATTCAGGAGCATTCTACCTCTGAATAATACCCCCAGTCCTATTTCATTTTTCTTATTGAAACAGGGTCTCACGAAAGACCTCAGTAAGTTTTTGAGGCTGGCCTTGAACCTGCGATGCTCCCATCTTAGCCTCCCATGTACTGGTATTACAGATGTGCATCACCATGCCTGGCTCAGCCTATTTCTTTTGTAAATCATATAATTAGTTTTCTGCCTATTGTAATTCTGGGAAATTTATTTCAGAGGAAAAAAGAATCATAATTTCAGAATGAAAGACAGATGACCTAGAGTTTTAAGTAGTAAGTCCCTGACCGCAAATAAAATTGATATCTCCACAGCTAAAACTTATATCTGACTATTAGCGACTGAAAAAAGAAAAGTCATTTTTAAAAAAAATTTTTTTATTGAAAAAGTCTAGGACAAGAACTTATCAAAGATGCCAGACTGGATCTAGCTAATGGCTCAAACAACCAGCAGAGTATTTGCTCTATGATGGTTGCTCCCAAGAAAGTTTTGCTAATGAGTCTGATAATTGTCCTTCTTGATGTCAGACTTATACTGGAATGCCATAGCATTGGTTCTTTGATATCACATATTCTTCTAACTGTTCCTCCTTTATGAAATGAAGCTATTCAATTAACTTGAAGTCATCAATTTTCTCAAATTGAAAGGGATCCATGAAAGAAACTTGATTGGTATTAAACTCAAGACATATCAGGGTGTAAATGGTTCTTAAAAATAATCGTGTATTCACTCGGGACATAAATCCCTTTGCTTTATAACTATTCTCGAAAAGACAACAATGCCTATTTGACAAGATAACTTAAAATGTCAAAAATGACTCAAGAATTTTGGAAGATGACTTTCACTATGCATGTGGAAGATAACACTGATCAAAATAGTATTTATTCTATTCTATCCTCTATATTACTTCCTTTTATTGTATTTACCAATTATAGTCATCAAATTAATAAATAGAAAAGTTTGCAGTTTTTTTTGTTAAGATCTCTGACAATTATTTTGAAAAAGTTAACCACTTTTTGTTGGTGGTAACTTATAAAAATGTTAAGATTTTACCAAGCTCTTTTTACTTTTCTAGGCATATATTTAATTTTATTTTACCTAATAACAATGGTATATGACAGAATCTAGTGTCAGGTTTCCATTTTGAAAACATAAGAACATATATATTAAGTGATTTCTCAAAGTTAGGCAGCTAATGAGTGACAGTCAGATGATGGAGATTTTCTCTCTCCAATTCAGTACATCAGGCAATAGTTTCTAGATTCTGTGGTCAAGTAAAATTTCAAAAAGTACTTTCAGAAAGCCCAAAATAGGGTTGCTAATTTTTAAGTTTCTAAGGTAAAGAAAAAAAATTATAGCCAGGTGTGGTGGCGCACACTTGTAATCCCAGTACTTGGGAGGCTGAGACAGGAGGATTGCAGGTTTGCAGCCAGCCTCAGCTACTTAGTGAGGCCCTCTGCAACTTTGTGAGACCCTGTTTCAAAAATAAAGAATGAAAAATAGGGCTGGCAGTGGAGCTCCGAGGTAGAATGCCCCTGGGTTCAATTCCCAATACTGAAATATATATATAACTTTTACCTACTATTGCTATCACATCATAAAACGGTTCTTTCTTTTATTACCCTACAACAGGAAAAACTTCATCTTGGAAAAGTACAGTTCTTAAATTAATGAAGTATGCTGTGTGGAAAAGTCAATGTTTTCTATTTTTTTTTCTCATTTTGCTATAAATTAGTGAAAACTCTCATGATCTAGAACTTGCTCTCAGAACTTTTTCATGCTGTTTCAAAAGTCATGTTAGCTCTTCTGTCTTTTCTTCCTTGCATTTCATTGTCTTTAAGAAGAGACCAGTTAGTATTTAAGGTTTTTCCTTCTGAGGATAAGAGGTGCAGCTCAGTAGTAAAGCACTTGCATAATATGAGTGAGGCCCTAGCTTTGATCCCTAGCACTGCCAAAAAAAAAAGTTTTTCCTTTGAAAGATGCTGTTCTTTACTAATACATTAACAAAATGATGAGTATCATAATTTTACATACAATCCAAACTCAGGGCTGTTGACTGACTAAGCATGACTAAGCAAGACTAGCAGAGAAGCAACATGGCACTCAGCACAATGCATTGTTTTCATGTTCGTGGTTTGTTTTGTTTCGTTTTGTTTGTCCTTGCCTCCTAAAGGTCTTGCAGACTTGGTCTGCAAGAAGTTCCCAAGGTATACATGACAAATAAGCATGTAATTTTATAAAACTTTATAGTAAATCTGCCATTGTATTCTATGCACCATTGTATCACACACCAAAAGGGATGATTATCAAATCCCCTTCCAATCTTAGAATCGTGGTCAATGCATGGTCTTTTGGTTTCCGTGATCTTCTTTGAGGACTTCCTTCAGTTTTGGGAAAGAACTACATGAATAGTGGAGTGAAAGAGAAAAGGATATCCAACTATGTGCCCCATCAACCAAATTAAGCCATGTGATCACTGTCACAGCAAAGCTACCCCTTCCCCCAAACCCAAACCAGTACCATGGGAAAAAGAGGGTCATCAATGGATGTTCTGTCAAGGAAGGTCCCTTTGACAATTATACTGTTCAAAAGAGACAGTGCCACGCTTCCCAAGGATTATCAAAGTAGATTTTTCCCCCTATTCTTTTAATATATACAAATTTTACTTACCACGCAAAATTTATTTTACACAAGATAATATATTACACCAGGTGATTGCCTATTAATAATAGTACTTACACTTACATATACATTTTATGGATATGTAACACTTTAACATATACCATCATTTCTTAAGAATATTCTGAGATAGGCAATGCTACTTCCATTTAATTGAAGAAGAAACTGAGGCCCAGAGAGGTAATATGATTTGCTCAGGGTCATACAAGTGAGAGCTAGAACCCAAACTGCTCCTTTTAATCTCAAGTTCAGAGTTCTCTCCATCATTCACATCCTTCCCAAGAGGACTCATCTCTAAAGGTGAGCCCAGAAACCAAAAGAACACACAAAAGCTGACTTTTATTCCAGCCAGAGCAAAAAACTGTTTATCAATAACCTCTGTTATAGGGACAGCCCCTACTATTAAACATCTGGGAAGGTGTGGGGTTTTCTTCAGTTTTCTCACTATTAATATCATGCTAATGTTGCTGATATTCTTCCTATTCAGTACTCTAGAATTCATCACATAAGCCAACCAATCTAAGATAGCCAGGAGCCCAATATAAGAAAAACACTTTCATGGTCATTCATAAGAGATATTATTTAGAATCATTTTTATTATACCTGCTCTTCTGAAATAAACATTTTGGCAACATTAAATTTTTTTTTTAAAGTGATGGAAATTTTGTTGATCACTTATTTTTGTGATTTATATGCTAGACAAATGGTATCCAAAAATACAAATAGATTATTTACAATCTATGTTTTACAAAATAAAGCAAAATGAAACAATAAGAAACTGATAACTACTAAGGTATTAATGGATATGTATTTAATATTCATTTAAAAATATTCATTGTATGAAACATTCATAATTAAAAAGCTTGTCTATTTTAAACTAGTCTTAGAAATCAAATTAGGACTGTATTTTTTAAAATTAATAACTATTGTCAATATAAACTAAAAGTTAAACAATATTAACTAATTCTAATAAGATTATCTAAAACATTAGATAATCTTGCTGCTTGCTATAAATGTTTTCTTTCATATCTGATTATAGGTTCTGTTTATTGTTTAAAAAAAAATACAGGATCATTAGGAACATTCCAACACCAGGAAAAATAAGCAAAGTAAACTAGGTATCATTATTTCTTTGTCCCCCACTCACATCATTTAGATTGATTAAAATGTTAATTTTTACATATGTGAATAAAACGTAAAGGAGCAGACAACTGGAGGCTGCGCAGTGTGCTAGCAATCATTGCGGGTGGGTAAACTGACAACATGTAACTGCATATTAAGACAAATGTAGAATTTAGACAAAGTATTCCATCTCTTTTCAGATGTATACTTTTAAACCTCAGGAACTGTTTTCAGTAGATGTCATGCCTTTTAACTTGAAAAAAGATAAGCGCAAATAAGCTCCCAATTGTCTCCCCAATATGTAAACCACATCTCGGGCTGCTGTCTCTGCTTCTCCTTTGAAGTTTCCCTGAAATGTCATGTGTTGTGAAGACTGCTGTGCATAAGCAAGACAATTTGCTCACTCTCAGAATTCTTACCGGTTTCCACTGCTATTTGGTATCCAGCCTCTAGTCTCCGAGATGACCTTTCCAGCCTCTCTGTGTTATCGAGCAGATGTGCCCTCTGAAAAAGAAAAAGGGGGAAAAAAATCAGACGGTCGTCTACAATGTTCTTTTTTTGCCTTAAAAAAAAAATAATTCCTTTGTATGCCCTAACATTTGTGTGTGTATGTGTGTGTGGGTGTGTGTGTGTGTGGGGGGTCACAATCCATGATAGTTAATTTTCAGCAAATCTTTCATTATAGGAGCCATGACAATGGACAGATTTCCAATCATATATATGGACCATCTACTTTTGTTTAAAAAGGAGACTCATATTTTAAGTGTTCACAATGAAGCACACTCTAAAACATGGAGTATGGGGACCAGAACCCACTAGATTTTTTGTGTTTCTTTTTATTTTATTTTTTCTCTTTTCTTTTTTTATTAATTGATGTATTGTAATCATACATCTTTGTTAGGTACAAGTTAATAAAGGCATATACACACACATTTCTCGTTTAACTCCTTCCCCAATTCCCACCTCACTCCCTCGCCCTCCCTCCTTCTCAAGTTCAGTTTAGTGACTGACTTTGAGATATTTGTGAAAGTACATCATGTGCATTAGGGTGTCCCCCTCCCACCCCAACCCACCCCGTCCATCACCTTCAGTTAGGTCAACTTCTTTGCTTATCTAGGGTTTCTCCTTTTTCATCTGGAGTCCCTCTTATGCCCCATCATCTCCCTAGCATCTGCATATTAGGGAGAACATATGCTTTTTTACTCTTTGTGACTGACTAATCTCACTTAACATAATGTTTTCCAGTTGCATCCATTTCCCTGCAAATAACATGATTTTGTTCTTCTTTATGGCTGAGTAAAATTCCATTGTGTACATATACCATAGTTTTGTTTCAACAGAGACAAGATCCTTGCAGAGATCTATGGCCCCTGTTTGTATTTTTTTTTTTATGTAAAATGCAATCATTTCAAAACCCATTTATTCCTTTGATTCCTACAGATAGTAATTTTTAAACAGGAACTTTATTTTTAAGTGAATGCTCCTCAATTTTGTATGTACAGCAAGAAGCCACACAGAACAATATATGCTACTAAAACAGAATACTAAATACAGAATACAGTGCTTCTAGTTTTAAAACAAATAGAGCAACCACCAAGAGACACAGATGTACAAAACTGTGAGGTTATTCCTAAATATATAGCATTAGATTGAAGGTAAACTTTTAATCCATAACGCTTTAGACTGTGAACTAAAATTACAACAATTACATGCATCTCTTTGTATTATATATGATGGAAGATATTAGAGAATGTTTTTAAAATTTTCAGCTTCCAAACTTTCTTTCCTATATTGAGACTAGTTTTTAAATAAATATTTTAAGCCATACACTAGATCTATTCAGGTTGCCAAAAGAGACTTATAAGCTAACCATGGCTGCGGATGAATGAGAATCTGTGCATGTGGTATAGGTGCATGTATGTCTAGGTACTTAGTAATATATGAATATGTGTATCTGTATATCTGTGTGCATGCTCATGTATAATTAGCACCTTCCCTCCTCAAATCAGTTTTGGTGCCTGGTCAAAAAGAAAGAAAAAAATGCAACCACACTACAACTTTGTGTTGACAGATGTCACTTAAAATCGAAGAAATGCTTTCTAATAATAATAAAAAAGGAGGTGCCACACACATTATCTGAGTGGCTGTCGAGCGAAATGATCTACCTTGCTCTAATGAGCCCCCACGGATCTTGGCGATGCAAGCTGTATTGACATGCACACTTAAGCTAATACACCTAGACCAGTGCCTCCAAGCTCTAGCAGCCAGGGATGCTGACAGAATATCTCGCTTCCATCTTCAAAGAAAGGAAGTGATTAGTATGTTATCATTACCATTCAAAACGTGATTTCCTTATTCCCTCCCGGCATAGGTGACACATCTGAGATGCGGCCAGACGTTAGAGGCAGCTAAAGCCACATCAAAGCTTTCCTTGAAAAATTTTTTTGGGGGAAGGGCTGGGGGGGGGAATCATTAAAACAATGCATTTAGAACAGACAGATAGGACCTGATGTGAAGGTCAGGAAGCTGCAACAGCAGTCTATAATAATTAATAGAGTTGTCTAATATACAGTGGAGAAATTAAGAGAAATATTGCCCCTCCCTCTGCAAAAAAAAAAAAAACCCCTAAATAAACAAAATGGAGGATGGAAGGAAAGCTCCTTACATCATGAAAAAGCAGATCACTGAAGGCTGTAATTGAGAAAAAGAGGAGCAAGAGAGCTGTATGTGTTTGGCATTGATGACTATGTTTAAGCAAAATTAAATACTACTAAAGCTTGTCAAAAATGGCTTTCTTACTCCTAATTCTCCCTGTATGCAGGTTCTGGGAGTAGCAACTGCTCTTCTCTTTTTGAATATTGTTTTCTACCTTAACAAAGGACTTAACTTCAAACTGGTGATTCTCTAAAAAAAAAAGATATTAATCAGGTCTGTGAAAAGAGGAGTAAGTCTGAATTTTAATCTAGACTAAGAGAAGAAGATTTTTGGTTCAGTTGCACAGTGGGTGAAATTCCAAATTAAAAGAACACACATAGCTACTATAGATTTAAAAAAAAATCATAGCTCAATACTGGAAATGTACATTCCACTTGAACAGTAATATATAATGTAGGCAATAAGGTATGTAGATTGAGAATGAGTTTTGGGATTCTATTCCTATTTCAGGAAGCAAAATTTCTAAAAGAGTGTTTTAAACATGTATATTTCTAAATAATGGAAATAACTCTTGTTCAGGAGGGTTCGGTTTTATCAGAGTAAATCTGCACATGAGAGGGCTATCAGTTTACCAGCAGCTTTCCAGCTGGATTTCACTTTGTATTTTGGAACCTCTTCACTTAAGTCAAACTAAAATCAAGTTCTTGTAACAGCTGCGCTATTTACATTGTTCCCTTAGTTGTGCATTGCCCTGGTCGCCGTAAATGAAAGGAAATACACTACAGTAGCAGCTGACGCTTTCAACTTGCCCCCACACTCCATCCCAAACTCATTCTCTCACCCTCTTCTCAGCTCTTTTCAAAGCAGGTAAGTGAAGCTGTGCAGGAGCTTCAGACGGAGCTCAACTTGCGTGAGGAGCTGCGCAAAGTGGAGAGCTGGAGATGCAGGATTCAAACGGCTAGGCACAACCAACGCCAGCTCAGCTCCCCCTGTGCTACGACCCTGCCTCCAAGCAGGCCCCCTTCCCAGAACGGAGCCCAAAGACAGTATCACAAGGAAGGGATGGGGCACACTGTCTCCTAACACGACAAATACTGTACTCTACAGCAGATAGGTGTTTGTCTCCTTAACACAGGTGCAAGTAAGAAATTGGGGGTAATAGGCACTGATTACTGTTGGAATCCCAGTTGAGAGACAACCACTTCTGAGGAAACCATATGCCATCACAATAACCTCGTCTATAAATGTCAGTGTACCCCCATATTAAAGAATGTATGGAACTACGTTTCAAACTATTATTCTATTAGTTGAATGATCTAATTCTTCCAATTATAATTTTATTACAGGATATTGTTTCAGAAACATGAACCCTAGAACTAACTGATGGAACTGTTGCTAGAGGCACAACAAAAGAAGCCATCAGACAATAATATAACATGTTTTAAAAGAAATGCAGATGTGATGTTTTTTAGCTTTTAGAGTTAACAATTTCTAATTCCGCATCATTCAGCTTAACAATATATCTACTGATAAAAATGCTGACTGTAATAAAGGCACCAGCTTAAATTCAGGGGCAAGAGCTTTGTGTGGTTTCTTCTTATGGAGGTTTTCAAGTCTATTGTTAGTTCCATTATCATTTGAAAATTCATATTCCTTACCTACACATAAACATATGCAAATACATAAAAGCAGATAGTCTATCTTTCAGGAAAATGATGTTGACATATCACTCACACAAAAGATGCACTAAAACTGCAATTAGTTATATTCTTTTAGTGTACACATATGCTTCCATGTAGAAAGCACTAAAAACCCCCAAAAGTTGGAGAGTGAAAATTTTGTGTATTTTTCCCCCTTCAGTTTATGTGGCATTATTACTTTTACTAAAAAGAGGACACCACTGATTCACCTTAAATGAGAAGAGTTGTTGAAAACCACTGTCTGTAAGACTAAATTAACATTTGCACCACCCAGAGAATGATGATCTACCAACAGAAACAACTTCTAGGAAAACCCCAATCAATATAGTCAATGTAAATTTCAAAATAATTCAGAGTACTCTGATTATTATAAGCAATTAGGCAGTTTTTAAATGGCAATATGTTATACTATTTTATGCCCTAGTAAAAATAATAAAACCTCAATAAATAAAAATATAATTAGTCTGTCTTTAAAAAAGAGTACCAGAGCATATTTGATATATTTACCCTAATTTTTAAAAAAAGACTAAAAAATAAACAGAATCACTTAGCATCTCTCACAGATACAAGGATAAAATTAACATCGCTGTAAATATTTGCTAGGCCACAAAACATTTTGGAGCTGCATTATGAAACTAACTAGCAAACTCAGAAAAACGAGAACTCACTTGGGTGCTGTTTTGTACAAAAGGAAAGTGTTTAACAATGACGTGAGCTTTGGCTATTCTTAGACATCTATGTACACGGACTACTAGGGCATTTATAACATATGTGTGTTTCCCCAAAAAGATAATATATTCATGGTATCTTATGCTGAACCCAAGTGTTTGGGGTAAGGAAAGGGGATTTATTTAAGAATAGTTTTCAGTAAACTGAATCAGAATATCAGAAAAAAATTAAATCATATTAACTTCTTGAGAAACCTAAACAAATAAAGCAAACTTGAAATCATAGCCTACAATAAAACTATACTCTATAGTTTTAAGACATTCCTTTACTATTCCCTTTTTTTTTTTGCCTTTAAAATATTAACTTTCCCCTAATGCTTACAATGAACAACGATCCCTCTAATAAGCATGATTAAGATATAGGTTTTTTGTTTTTTGTTTTTTTAAGAACATGGATAGGAGAGATTTTTAGGCTATAAAGTCAATAGTTTTGCCATGTGTACATTGTTCTGGAAAAATGATTACAAAGATCCACTTCAGATTTAGAAATTCAATTTTATAAGGAAAAGTAGAAATTAAAAAAAAGGAAGCTAAGAACTAGTACTCACCTCTTCACGTAATTTTATCAACTGCAACATGAATGCACCAAAAAAAAAAAAAAAAAGATAAAAAGGAAAGAAATGGCAGGAAAGAAAGATCAGTTGTGTGACAGGATACAGAATTAACATTGACAATTTATCTGTTTACATGTTTAGCATTTAAAAATCACAGACAAACACATTAAAAGAACCTAAACATAGACTACATGCAGAGTTTTTTGAACGAATAAAGATCACTTTCTCACACTGTCACATTAAACAAAGAGAATAGTGTGAAATTCTCTTTTAAAGTACATCTAAGACACCATCATGAAATAAAGGGGAACGACTTCATAGAAGTCTATATTATAAAGAAAGAAAACAAGTTTACTGTTCCTCTCTTCTAAGAATATACCACTGAAGAGGTTTTGTATATACAAGTTTTCAGGATGTTTCTCTATTTGGAATCTTGACAACTGATTTCAGATTTTACCAACAAATGAAAATGATTAATAGTTCATGAATTGGTTTCAATAAGTATTTAAAACTATTATGTGTGTTAATGGCATACTTATATCACTTTGTAAACAGGAATAGATTTTGAGGAAAAAGTATTTTAATTGAGAATAAAGTATGCCAGTATAGATAATATATATTTAGGACCCAGCACCTGGAAATATTTCACTATTCCTAGAACTATTATACATATCAGAATTATTTTCTAGATTTTTGTTTTGATTAACAGACTAATGTAACCAAGTGTCAGGCTTTATTTTTATTTTTCATTTTTCCATTGTCTTCATCTTGTAACTGGTACATCTCAAAGCAATGAAGACTCTCACTTCACTTGTACTGCAATCCATTTTCACTAATGTCAGATAAAAAAACCACTCTTCACTTGTTAGTAAATTCTCCTGTGATAACATTTCAATTCCCCTATATAGGACATTCTTCTATTTGCCTTAAATAGATAAAATTAGTCATTTAACATTTTAGAAACTAGAAAAATGGCATAAACATGTATCTGTCTCATTCTCTGTGTATGTGAGAGACAGAGAAAGAGGGATACTATTCTAAGCCACAAGTATCATTATATAGTTGAGATGACTACCACAGTTTCTACAATGAACAGAAATCGAAACCTATGTTGTAACAGACTATAAACTACATTCTAGTTCTGAAATTTGCATCCTCAGCAACTCAGATCTACAACTGATAATTTTTAAACATCCAAATATCTGTAACATCTGTTATAACACTTGACATATGCAGGCCAATAAATTAAACTATTGCTTTGGGAGAAACGTGCTATGAATTGTTCATTATAAGGCTCTCTAAAAGTATCATGTTTACTATAGCCTAGAATTCTCCAATGCTTAATGCTGTTTTTGTCTAGAATTCAAGGCAGGCAGCATGCATTGCAGCTTAATCTGTTACTTCGTTTGTTATATGAAAAGTATTTCAAGTGGAGAAGAATGAGATTTCAAAATTTTCATGAACCATTTATGAATAGAGTACAGAATTTATTATGTAATGTCTCGCTATGTATTTAATGAAAATGAAACGTTTAATATCATACTTTCAAAATAGACAAGTTGTCACTATTTTTAAATACTCATTCTCTCAGCAATCATCAACTGCTCCTGACTAAAGCATCACATCATTTCACATGAAAAAAGTTACACATTCTTCCCTTAAAGAAGTAAAATTTTAAGCTAAGATACCTGGTCTATCACATATTGGAATCTTTCTCTTCGCTACTTGAACATCATGGGAGAAAAAGGCAAACATGAATTCTCAGAAAGAGACGACCTGGGAATTGATCGCATGGTTCTCTTTTCTTTCTGGGGGCACCATTCTTCAGTTGACTATGATACTTAAAGGGCCAAAGTTTAAAACTACTCCTCAGCAATAGAGACCATTTGGGGCATGCCACCCTGCCATAATCAATGAGTGTTTAAAAATGCTACCCATTTGTTTTTTCAATAGGTTCCAAACAAAAAACGTTCTATCTTGTTTGTGCTGCATGGCTGCATCCAAGCCCCACACCGGATTTGTAGCTAAGCTAGGTAATGGGAGGATTTTTTATCTTTTTTTTTTTTTTTTTTTTAGTAGGCTGAGAGTTATGCATTCAAGTAAACAAAAGATGGTCTATTCTTGAAAATTAACAACGCTTAGACTAGACCATAAGTAGCGGTATCATATTTTGTCGAGTTACTAGCCCCGTCATAGGCAGCATGAAAGTGCACAGTACCAGGACGTTGAGTTATGATAATCAACATCTTTTTGGAAACAAAGATTTTTTCCCCCAAATGCAGAATTTGATACAAGAGGTAATCTGTTCTTTGTGGGCTGAAAAATCTGGTTTACACTGGTTTGAACCAGTGGAATCTCTTGTGGTTAAGCCTTCTGCTGTGACTAAAATCAAACCCGCACTGTGGAGCATGTGAGGGTTCATGCGCGTGAGCCTCCGTGTGTGAGGTGTGTCACGTGACCCCAGAACTACCGAATTTTTTTTTTAAAGCTGATAACACGACTGCCGTCTCTGTCCGCATACAGATAACGAATAAATGCTGAACTCTATTAAACGCCCTTTACACATTATCGTGGGTCGAACACACAATTTTCTGAACTTATGATGACAGTCTATTTATTTTGCTATAAACCCTCAGCACGTAACGAACAGATTTGTGCCTGGTAATGATCTGCTCTGCCAGGGCTATATGAAATGATACCGACCTTCTTTAGATCTTGGGGAATTAAATTGACCGACTTCACCCCCTGGTCTGTAGCTGAAGTTTGACACACTTTATGCACAGCAAGCCCAAATCGGAACTTAAGAGAACCTCGTATTAAAAAATTAAGCAATCATTATCTGTTAAATATTGCTTTACCATAAAAATTTCCCCACGTTTGAAACTATCCTACTCTTTATATATTTTTTGAATCTTCTATTTAGGATTTACTCAAAGTCAGCAGTCGATAAAATTTTGCATATGGTAACTATGGGACTACTAAAGTTCAAAACTAGAGCTTGGAACATTTTATTTGCCCCATTATCATACTTTACTATGAAAAGCTTTATGACTGTGTTCTGTTAAGTTGGCTTTCCCCTCTTTTTTGAGAAAGGTTCTCATGAAAGGAAATCAAACTAAGAAGTATTTAAGGTTTCCACTCAAAATGCACATCCCTATATTTAAGAACTCAACTCTCGAGAGAAATAAAATGCTGTCATATAAATGGCAAAGATGGTATTTTAAAAGAATAGAATGATAATGCTTAAGACTGTAGGTCTTTGAAAGCTGATAACCCAACAACACTTGAATGTGCAAAGTAGATAATTTTGTTCTTTTCTTGTAAATCAAGGAGGATTTGATTGTATTTGATTGAATGAAATGGGTCTGAATCGGAAATGAATTCATACAAAGCGATTAATCTGAAACTAAATGAAATGTGTATTGTATTAGAGACATTAAAAATGCATTTGAAAAATTCCTGAAATGTTGGCATTTCCAATCATGGCAGAAAAGTTTGTATAACTAAGAGTAAATTAATGTAATTTGTAGTTAATTGGAAGACTACAAATACAAGTTTTAATAGTAAGATTTTAGGTGCCTAAAGACCTACATCATAAATTAACAAGAATGAGAAATAATAGCTACTGTAGTCAATTTGTCTAAATCTTCACAAAGGAGACACTATGGTGAAGATATATATACTGCATTGAAAATAACTAGTCAGTATTTTATTTTTACCTATTTATAACCATTGCTATTAAACCTTTATTTTGTTATTTCCTTTTCTGTTCTATTTATGCACATTAATTGAAAGATATACACTAATTTTAATTAAATGAATATTGATAATTTTGTCTATAAAATTTGTTTTCAAATTTTATTTATATATTAAAATCTTATCAAAAATATCTAAACAAGAAGTTTGAAAATCAATTTATTAACAATTAACTTTAGAGTAAACTTATTTTTGAGCAGAAAATATTTTCTGATATAAATTATATATAATCCTACCGAAGAAAAAACTACCTTTTTAGCTTATGGGCTACAAAATTAACAAAAAGGACTAATTTTAAATCTTTTCTTTCTTTAAAGAAAGAGTTTCTGATTTGATTACTTAGTCTGAATGAATAATGATGAGAATAAAAAGCTATTTTCAAGTGACTATATGTGGTTAAAGATGTTCTTTGAGAGATTTTAATTCCTGTATCATAATAAAGAGCCTAAAAACAAAATTTAATGACTCCATCATGATATGGAAATTTTTCTACAATTGTTAACAGAATATCCAAAAAGTTAAGCATGGGCTCTTTGAACTTTCAAATCTCATTCAAATTTTAGACTGAAAAGTTCACCTAAGTAATAATCTATCAGTTCCTTATTCTCATGACTATAATTTATCATACTCTATTTATTGAAGTGACAGCTCCTTACAACTAAACTTCAGGCTCTCCAAGCACTTTCAGAATTTGTAAGTTTGATTTATACAAGTCCAGGGGAAATCTCTGCATAATCACTTTAAAGTGACAGAAATATAATTTTTAAAATTCAGAAAATATGAACTCAAATCTATTTTTGTAGAATATTTTTCTTTAGGCATAAAAAATCATACTGGTGTGTATGTAAGGCAAATATTTTAGGCACATAAAATGTCCATTAAGAGAAGTGAACATGCTTTTAAAAAAAAGGATTCCTGTCACAAAACTACAACATCCATTACAATGAAGGAGCTTGAGTTAGACAGGAACACCCCCTTCCTTTCTGTTTCCTCTACATTAGGCAGTAGTTTCAAATGAGGGAAAGATCTATAGCTTTTTAAAGAACTGACATGGGAACTACGCATTCACTTTTTGCAAAAAAAAAAAAAAAAAGATAATGCTTTTTTGTACCAGATAGGAAAATTATGATTCATTCATTCATTCAAGAGATATGAGCCATCCAAATCTCACTTAAAAAAAAAGGAAGAAAATATTTTTTTTTCTCTCATCTTCACATTACTTAATCTATTATGAGAAAAAAAAACCTTCATCACATTACCCTTTTATGTTTGATGTGCCTTTTTTTTTTTTTTTCCTTTAGCTATTCTCACATTTTAGTCAGGGAAGATGAAATCCCAAGTCAAATCTGAACGTGTTTACATGTCTGAACTCAAGCTGGTAACATCCAAATAGTGGAGGAGGTGAGAACTTCACCAAAACAAACAATCAGCTCAAGGATTCTTCTTCCTCTTTTCTGGGTTTGTAGATTGGGCCCTGAATCACACAAACACCACCACTATTTAAAAGATTATCATTATAGGAGATAATAATGCAGTATCAGCATACATGGTAATATAGTATCAGCAAATATAATCTATTTCAAATAGTAAAGACAATTACTGAGATTTTATAATGTTTACTATTTATTAAAAGTTTGGTTTACCTAACAAATTATTTATTTCAATTTTATTTAGGCAGAGATCTTTCACAATACTTGCCAAAGTAGCATTAATAAACATATTCAAGTCCTGCTGGTGAAGTTTCCTGGCATCAATCAATCTCTAGGATTGAGACATTTAAAAAAAAAAAAGATCTCTACACAGAAGTTCTTGAAACATTTTTTTAAAGTCACATATATTATCTATATGAATTTATAAAGCCTGAAGTACTAATTCAAAGAAGGCACGACATTAATTAGACTATGATACTACTATGTGATCCAATGAGAAATGACAACCAAGTTGTAAGGCCCTTTTAAGAAGAAATGGTATCTTACTTTTTGCCTATGCAGATCTTAAACTGCAAAAAAGACTTACCCTATTATTATTACTATTACTATTATTTGACAGAAGGGAAGATAATATTACTATTATCTGAGTATCCAAGTTCTGCCCTGGTGCTTACAATTTGCATTTTGGTGAATGTATTTTTAAGAAGCTACACAATAGGAGACTGAGCTGCGCTGTTGAATTTTGAAAGCTTACTTTCATTTGTTTTGCTGCAAGTGTTGATTTAATTATACTGCATTATTATCAAAGCTGTATTATGTACTTTTTTATTCCTTTTACATGTGTTTGAGGTGAAGACCTTGGCTTTGTCTGCAAACAGTGTGTTTCAAGTTATTCCTTAAGTACTAAATAATAAAGAAAAGAGAAGAAAAGATTTTTTTAAAAGATAGCAGACAGTGATCACAAGGTAAAGGGTTAAATGTAAGATCTCCAAGAAACATTTTGAAGTTGATTAAGACTCCAGCTTTGCATTAAACAGTATCGCTTCCACATGAGTTGCTGCTAATACTGTTAAGGAGCAGCTTGAGAGCCCAGTGTGCCTGTGACCTCCTTCACCCTCCAGCCACCCACCGGGCCTTCCTGATTAGCATTCTACCTGGTTCTCTGAGGAATTCCCATCATCCCCCAGGAGCTCATTCCGTACTTCGTCACTGTAGGCGATCCGTGACCTTTTCTATAAAACAAAACAAAAAGGGAAAGAGCGAGATGAACATTAGAAAGTAAAGGCTTCCAAGCATTATTGGTATCAAGGCTTACCATCTCAAACCTCGAGAGCCCCCTAATGGAAACCTATTGGCAAAAATCTGCAAACCAAAGTTGTGTAAGGTCCCAAACATGAGAAGTTTAATGTAAACTAGAAGTTTTTTAAAAAAATGTCAATAATAAAAGAAAGCTCTACATTGTGTAAATATTGTATTAATATTCGTAAATGGGTCAGAACTTGTATATTATCCCACATATCATCATTCAAATAAGATCACTAAGCTGAAAGAGGTTCAGCTAAACAGCTGACTATCTGTAAAACCCACAGATTGTAATTAAAACAGAAACATATTGTAGCAGGAAATGAGCTGTACAATTTAGGGCTTTTAAAATCTCTAATTCTCAGATAATAATTATATCTCCAACTCTATTCTAAAATGCCTGGACTAGCAAATCTATGCTTCCTTAATTACTATAATATTACTAACCTGAGAGACGGGATTTAAAAGCCCATTTCCTATTCAAACAATAATTTAAATGTCTCCAACTTTTCTGGGAATAATGGCCCAAAGAAAAGTAATAGGACTCTGTGTGTGTGTGTGTGTGTGTGTGTGTGTGTGTGTGTGTGTGTGTGAAAGCAAATTAAAATTTCCAATCCTAGTAAATAAAGACAAGTAGGCTGAGTCAACCTTTCATAATCCCAGTAAATAAAGACAAGTGGGCTATGAGTCAGCACTTCACACAGTTAAGTTTTGTTTTACAAGACATCTACCCTTACCTGTAAAGTCAGAGGGGCATGTCTGCAAGCAATTCATGAACTATCTAAATGTACATGCATTTGGAAAAGCTAAAAGGCTCTGAAAATTAGTTGTGAAACTACAGTACAGGACTCCATTCCTACTTTATCTTCACTGTTTCAGATTCAAATTCAGATTTACAAGTTACTTTGTGATCTTTTCTGCTTTTGAACTAAGTAAGCAAAATGGTCAATTAAAAAATGGCAGATAGGAAAGAGTCATCTTGTTCACACTTGATTCTATAGTTTGGAACTTACATTTCTTACCTATCCAACTGAGATCTGAAAAAGTATTGTAGTTTTAAAGGGCTATTCCTGACCCCTGAGCAGAAGTCAACAATATGATTTCTTATATTTTTATATTAGTGAATGAGTAAAACCACTTAGCCACATAGAGATCATAATACCTTAAACATAAATCATATCATATTAGAATTTAAAAGGACTTTAGAAAAGAACAACCAACAGACTTTGAGCCATTTTAAAGAGGTAGTCTTTCTCAACTGGGGTTCCTTATCTGAACCACAAAACACAGAATATTATTTCAGTGACTATTTTTTTCAGTTTTCCAAGGATGATACATAAAAAAGAATTAGTTCATTTCATATAATTGAAGACATAGGGTTTGTGGCCCTAGAGGAACCTAGTAAAAAAAGGCTTAGTAGAGTATAAATAAATCTAAATACAGCTACCCTTTTTTAGGGAAAAAAAAAAATCAGTTTCACAGAATTCTAAAGGTAGTTTTGGTTAAATTGAGACCAATATCTCAGAGGTTTGACTCACAGTTGAGTGCTCATTCTATCTTATAAAAATGCAATCCCTATTTTATTACCCTGTGGACAGCAGAGGAAAAAGGCCCAAGAATCGCAAAATGTCTCAGTACGAAGGGGATAGTGGCATCCCCTCCTGCCCTGAGTTTCACTCTATTTCCCTTATACTTTAGTAACAGCAGTAAGTCTATAAGGAGGTAAATCAGACTTCAATGGTGTTGGAGGGAGAAGAACAAATTAGAGAAGTTAAGTCACTAGCCTCAGGTCAGTAAAGACATCTCTATCAGATGTCTTGAAATTTCAGAAGCGACCCAACTCATTCATTTGTGAACACACCAGGCATTTTACTGTATTAAGCAGCATATATTAAGCATTTCTTACTGTATTTACTGAAGCTACTATTATTAGCTATTTCTATCAACTTCCTGTGGAATTATCATGAAAAATGCTAAATTACAAGGACAGTCTACTTCATGGCCTTAGTATATTTAGATGAAGCCAAAGCTTTCTTTTGCCCATTTGGTGATTCCCACTATAGCAGTTTCAAACTAGCTAAGCAAAAGTATTTTATAGCATTAAAGGAAATGAGAAGCTTTAAACAGGCTGTGGTATCAGAGCTGCCTTTTTAATAATTCATCTCATCACTGTGGGGGACTAAAACATTCCACAGTATGCAAGAATATCATATGGAGATTGTTTTTGTTTTCCTCTTTTTTCACCAAAATACCAACAAATTGGCATAGATTGTTCAATTATATTATATCCTTATTTTGATTTAGTAAACTCAAAAGAACAAAATCATAAATGTGTATCCATAAATATCTAATCTTATTTTGGTTAGAATGTTCTGCTTTTGAAAACGAGCAATTAAGACCATAGATGTTCAGTGATAGAGGAGAGCTAAGGATTTATCTACAGTTGAAGGGCAGTCCCTATAAATGTCCTTCTTTACCACTGGGATGGTAAAAACTGGTCACTTGGATAGCCTTCCTGGATGTAATTATGCAAATGATATGCTGAGTGTCACAAAGTGTTCTCTGACAGGACTGACTTCTCTTAAAGAATGAAAAAAACAACCCATTCCAAATATCAGAAATAGTTTCCCATGGAAATGAGGTAATGCTGAAAACAGAACTCTTTACACTTGAGTTTCATTTTACATATATACTACAAATCAAGACTTTATTTTATTCATAATTACATTTAAGTATCCAACATTGGTATTTTCTCATAATTTCTTAAAGTTTAAAATTTTAAGTAAGCTGAGTGTATGTAATCAACCATAATTTAGCCTGCAACATCATCACTAAACTAACTGAAAACCAAAGCAGGCAAAACTCCTTTGAATGGCAACTGCTTATTTTATGGCTAATTTTTCTCCAAAATATCAATAAACTGCATTATCTTTTATGGAATTTTTTTTCTAAATCTTATACTACTTAACTAAGTACCTACTTAACACTTTAATATAGAGGACTGAAAGTTAATGAAACTGAAATCTCTACTGTATCTTGAGAAACCTAACTGAAATATTTTTACTTTATTATCAACAGTATAAAACCTGTACTTTAGCCAAATGCAAGCATGAGAATTTGAGCTGGAAATGTCACACATTCAGCTACAGTTTGAAGGAACCCAATTCATAATGCATTTTATAAATAGTTAATGACTTCTATACATAAGCTAACCAGGCAAATCAAGAAATTGTCAACATTTTTAGTCTTAGTTGTCAGTTACCACTGTCTACTGGTGCTTTATACGTGGCTTCTGCAGAAGACAGAAGCTCTATGCAGTTTGTAATCTACTGCAATTTCTGGTCTATACCATAAGGAAGGAAAACCTTCAACTGCCAGTATTTGCCACACACACACACACACACACACACACACGTGTGGGCACACATACACATACACATGTGGGCGCGCACACACACACACACACACACACACACACAAAGTGCGCACACACAGTGTTAAATACCAGAGCATTCCAGTTTTAGTTGTGTACTTATGTAAAGTTTATTCCTTCTAAATTATATATATATATAATTACATATTCCTTCTAAATTACATATATATATGCATATATATATATATATTTCAGTGGACTACATGTAGTTACACAGAAAATGTACAGAACATTTTTGAACAAAAATATAGAGCAAATTAACAACTGGTTGTTACCGCTAAGAACTTAGATGTGCAAAATTTCAATGACTACTTTAAACTGATGACAACAGTGAGTCTTTGGTTATGAAAGCAAGAATTTCAGATTCAAAGAGATCATCAATTTTTTACTTGGTATATGAATGGGACTTTTGCATACTGATTGGCTGATTTTCTTAAAGCCAAGTTCAAACAGATACACTTGTTCAGTTCTGTCTGGAAATTTGGCTTGAACTAATCTGTCTACTTGACCCGAGCCTTAACATTTCCCAACTGAGCTGACTGTGTTCATGGACAGGCACTGCTAAATTAGAAACAAAATGAATTAACTTAGCTTAAACTAATTAACAACTGTGATCTGTGCTACTGCCTCTTGCATGATTCTATATGTGGAAAAGGGTGTGCATAACCAGAATGAGGATTCTATAGCCCACCACAAGCAAAAACATAACAATGAAGTTGGTTTATTACTAAAGGGTATATGAGAATTTAATTTCCATGGCGTGCACATGGCAAAGCAATTGCTTAAATTGCCTCACCTGGGAATTTAATACAATGTTATCATCAGACCAGCCACATTGTAAATAGATTTATAATGCTTTCCATGTGCTGTACTCTGTTGCATATGAATTAAGTAATGATCTGGTATTACAATAAAATCAGCTAGTTCCCACACCTGGCAGACAGGATATTTCACTAAATTAATACCCATACAGCCACATCACAAGGAATGGGAGAGGAACGCATCTCAGAGGCATTTGACTTGTGTTTTACATTGGAAGCAAATACTCATGGCTATGTACAATGTCACTGAATTGAATGGACTGCTCAAGACAATCTGTTTCTAACATCTGTATCACAGAATTAAGACTTTCTCATTCCCATTCAATTTTAGCCTCATTTCCTTCATTCAGTACTTTAATTACTAATCAGCAATCCGCAACATTCACAAACACTAAGAAAGCCCTTTATTCTAATCTATGTGCTGCAGACAGCCAAATAATTGATATAAAGTGCAGTTTGGTTTTGGTGAATAATGAAAGAACAGCTTGTCCTACTTCCTAATCAAATTGGTCCATAGAAGAAATGGTTAATAGATTTCTCCATAGTTCTAAAACAAATTACACAGTCTGCCCAGACTTTTCCACTACTTCCACGATGTCTTTCAGTCTCCATATATTTAATAATGCCCAAGGTTACCAGGTGATACATCTATTAAAAACTGCTATGCTTTCATAGCCAAAGACTTTAACTGCTCCAAAGAATTTAACTGCTCCTGTTATAATTAACACTTTGGGATACCTACAAAATACAGTGAAATTATATTTGTTAGCTAGCCATATAATTGCTAGAATTCACCTCTTACCTAATTTTATCTGGTTCTAATTAAATAGTATCATATCACTGCAATAGATGACACTTTCAAAATGTATCTATCTTTGGCACCAAGTATTCCATTTTTAAATGTCACTTCTATTTCTCCATGGCCAGTTTCAGCTTTTTAACCACACACCACCCCTGCACCAAGACTCAAACAGGCTCATCTATCCAGGACAGGAGGAAAAGGCAAAAAGAATTTATGAATTTTTATTTGTCACAGTGCTCTCTATACTGTCTTAATTTCTAGCAGGAAGCAATTCAAGGTTAAAATATATTGTACGATGGTTTAAGTAAAGGCAGAGCAAACTCTTAAGTAAATGTTTAATACCTGAAAAGTTAGAAGGAAAAAAACACACGTCACTGAAGGAAAAGAATAAAACAGAGTATTTCAGTATGTGATCTTGGTCAAATTAAGATATCTAAATATCAGTTTCCTCATCTCCAAAGCAGTGGTGTTAATACTTGTTTCCTGGGGATATTATAAGCAAATAGAAACATCCTAAAAACTTGGCTGTGATAACCTTACAAAAAATGTTCATCTGACTATTAGTTGGTAAATATTAGAAATGATGCAATAAAACTAGTATATGTATATATCTAGGAGTATAAATTAGTGCATCCTTCTTAAAAATGATTTACCAATATATACTAAAGGTAGCTTTAAAAAGCCCATGTTATTTAGCTAGTTATTTCTGTAAAAACTGTCCTATCCAATTCCTTATTTTATGGTGCTGCAATTTTTGGATGGTTTCCAACAGTAAAAAATTGACTATTTCTTTAATGTTATTAGAGAAACTAAGTTCTAGTCTGTTTCTTCTAAGTAATCATTCCACTAAACATGGTCGCTCTTACTCAAGGGACTGTTTAGAGATAAAGGTCAAGCTTATTCGCTGGAAAGTGCACGTGCCACATGCCACCAATACTGGAGCGTTAATAAAGGGAAAGTATACTTTCTATCTATCATAAACTCATAGCCAATGGACCATATGCAAGCCACCAGAGAGAAAATACTAACATTCCCTGCTGCTAATAAGCTACCACCAGAGTTGGAAAAGCAGGTTACCATGAGAACACAAAATAATCCATTGTTCTTTAGTATATAATAGTAGGCAAAGAGATTTGAAATATTTTTTTAAATTGTCTTTTTATCATAAGCACTCTCATTTATTGTTTTTGCTTGTACTTTCAAACATAGTTGACATGTTTGAAATGGCTATTTATGTTTTGGCTGCAAATAATGAGATAAGTTATACCACATTTCCTTCTAATTACTTTTCAAAACCTAACTAGAATATCGTGTTGAATATTTATATGCATACGATGAGGTTATATATGTGTGGCTACACATTGAGACGCACACAAACCCATATGCAGCCCATATGGAAAGAGAACTCTATTTGTGTTGCACAACACTAGAACAGACTTTTATTTAGACTAGGAACTCTGACCACATTGCTGCTACATCATTTAATGATTTACAGAACAGAGAGCCCAGAAATCAGGTAACTGCACTTCTTCATTTCCTCTTCCAGTATTTCCAAACTTTAGCCTGAAATTTAAGTTTAGCATCAGTGTTACAAAACACATTGTAAGTTAGCTAATATATGTCAATGTGGCTCCATTGACTTGCATGTGCTTGTGGTTTATGACTTTTGACACCGTTATTGAACAGAGTGTTGCTGTGTCTTAAATCATGGTAGCTTGTCAATCAAGAATTAAGTTACTTCATTCAAAAAATCAGTTCATGATAGAATGCCCAGATGTTGTTAGCATCTGGAATAGTGTAAGTATGCAGTGAAGGAAATCTAATTCTTCAAAGTCTTTCTGAATGTGAAATAAAATAACTCCACAGACTCCCTTGAAAATAACCAAAATGCTTATTATTTTGTTTGTTAGTGTTATATAAATGCCCTCCACACCTCCACTGGAAAATGATACTCTGATAAATGAACAGCTATGAGCAGATGCTTCATGTATATCTAAAGCAAGCTACTGAAACAGAATTCACATAATTCTAGTTTCCCCATGTAATCTGCCAAGCATTGCAAAAGAAAAGTGATCATTCACTGAAGAACTGTCCATAGCCATAATTTCACAAGATCTAGGCATCTGAGAACAAGTGACCCTGAGGACGCGGTAGAGCTCACACTGGGGCGTCACTCGAGACATCACCTAGACCAAGCTACAAATTGAGAGACGAAAGGTTCTAAGCCAAGTGAGTGATCTCTCCAGGGCCACAGGGCTGGGCAAGATGATGCAGAACAAGGACAGATGTGGCTTCCCAGGACTAGTGATCTTTTCACTTGACTCTGCATCCATCTGCATTCCTCAATGCTCAGATGGACTGCACCACTCACTCAGCTCTATGGGCTGCAAAGTTGATTAGTCTGCAGGTTTTCTTTCTGGTCACCCTCAACAATAACAATAAACCTGTATTTATACACTGTTGGCAACATCTGGAATATTGACAGCAATAAATTAGAGAGTTCAAGGATGACAAAGGCTTAAGGGAAAATGTTTTATTTGATAGAATAAAATGTGATCTCAGAGGTTGAGTCACCACCACACCTTTGGGTGTTACTTAGATATGTTTCAAGATTAATCTTCAAAGGCTGCACTTATGGCTTGGAGAAGAGCCACACAGGTTACTAAGATGCGTTAAGAATTTGCCTGTTTACCCACACAATATGCTGACTCCCCTGCATGGTTACTCTAAGATTCTACACACCAGCCATCTCACAGGCAAACTTCTTTTTTTTTTTTTTTTTTTTTTATGTGTGCATGTGGTACCAGGGATTGAACCCAGGGATATTCTACCTCCAAGCTACACTCCCAGTCTTATTTTTTATTCTTTACTTTCAAACAAGGTCTCACTAAATTGCAGAGGGCCTCACTCAGTAGCTGAGGCTGGCCACAAACCTGCGGTCCTCCTGTCTCAGGCTCCCTAGTACTGAGATTACAAGTGTGTACCACACCTGGTTTAAATAATTTTTATAGTTTTCCTGGGACTTACTTTTGAACCTATGTTGAGAAAGATTAAAGAATATCATATGTTGTGCTGTTATAGTAAGGTTATAGTGTTCACAATTCAGAGATGTACAGTATCTTTTCATACTTTATGGATATAGCCAATAAAGCCAAAATGTTTAGGCAATATAAGTAAATCATTTTAGCCCAGATTTCTATGAAAACATTTTGAAGGTTACTTCTATACTTTGGTGACCCAAAACAGAAATTATAATAAAGTAAGTGTAAATATTTATGCCTAATTTTTAAACATGTTCTTCTTAAAAGACACTCCATTTTGAACCGAATAAAATGAAACCTTGCCTATTCAGGGGCTTTGCTTTATCAATTTAATGTTCTTTCTTTTGCATCTTCAATGTTTCACTCTCTACTTGTCCTTTAAGTTTATAAAAACTTCTAAATGTATCCCAGCTTTATATATTTAAAGAATTAATTCACCCTATATTACTCCCCCCAGCTAATGGCCAGCCTCTTTATCTATCATGTCTTAGCTGACGTGGTAATCACGTACCCCTCGCTTGTCAACTTATTACACACTGAACACTTTCTTACTACTCTTCAGTTATCCCCAAGATCATGAATGATTCTACTTGTCAAAATCATTGGCCATGTTTTTAAAATGAACTTTTTATTTTATGATAGTTTTAGATTTATACAAAAGTGGATATGATAGTGCAGAGTTCTCACTGAACCCACACCAAGTTTGTCACAATTAATGAACCAATTGTTCATTATTATACATTATTACTATTAACTAAAATCCATCCTTTTCTCAGATTTCTTAGTTTTTAACTAAGGTTCTTTTTTCTGTTCGAGGATCCCATCCAAGCTTTCACAATATATTTAGTAGTCATGTCTCCTTAGGCTTCTCTTGGTTTGTGACAGTCTCTCAGACTTTCTTGCTTTTGGTGACCTTGACAGTTTGAGGAGCAGGGATGAGATATCTTATAGAATGTCCCTCATTGAGATCTGTGATAATTTCTCCTGGTTAGCAAGGAGTTACTGTTTTTCAGAGGAAGAGCCCAGAGGTAAAGAGCCATTTTCATCACATGCATTAAGAGCCACCTGTGGTCACTGTTAGTGCCGACCTTGGTCATTTGGCTGAGGAAGTGTCTGCCAGATCTTTCCACTGTCCAGTTACTCCTCTCCTCTTCTTGTACTGTACTAACTATGAGTAGTTCACATCTAAAGAGCAAGGAGCTACACTCCATCTCCTTGAGGGCAGAGTATCTACATAAATTATTTGGTACTCTTTTGCATGGGAAATTTGCCTATTAATCATCATTCAATCATTTATTTATGTTAATATAGATTTATAGGTATTTATTTCATGCTTTGGGCTATCATCCAAAACTACTTTATTAATTTTGTTGCTTAAATTGCACTGACTTTAAGCCAGGCATGGTGGCACACGCTTGTAATCCCAGTACTTGGGAGTTTGAGGCAGGAGGATCCGGGTTCGAGGCCAGCCTCAGCTATTCAAAATAAAGAATAAAAAATAGGCCTGGGGATGTAGCTCAGAGGTAGAATGCCCCTGGGTTCCATCCCCAGTACTGCCAAAATAAATAAATAAATAGCACTGACTTTCGCTTTGAGGACCACTTTTAGTCTATTTCTTCAACTGATCTCTCCATAGCAGGTGACACCGCTGCCCACTCTCTCCAGGCAGTTTCAGGGCAACCCTCCCTTGGAATTCCCCTTGTCCTTCCAGTGTCTCCTCAGTCTCCTTCACTGTAACTGCCCCTCAGGCTTTGCCAAAAGTGCCAGTGTTCTCGTAGGTCTCCACTCTTAGCCCTCTTCTCGCTTATCTGAATGATCATCTTTACCCATTATTCTAACTGCTACCGAGAAGCTGGCACATTTCACCTGTGAATCCAATTCCTAGTCTAAAGATATCTCAGACTCAACATAGACAACATAGAGTATTATCTTCTATGTAATACTCCTCCTTCTGCCTTCCTTTAGATACAAACCTAAAAATTATCCCATTTACTCCTTTACTCCCCAAATCTAATCAATCGGTAGACTCTACTAATTAAACCCTTATTTTTCAGAATATTTACACGTGGGTAACCTTGGCCATATTTGTTACCTTATGCATTCATCCAATTCTTTCCTCATTACTGTGGCTATTGCATGCTTTATCTTTCTATTTATTTATTTATTTATTCATTTATTTTTGTGGTATTGGGGACTGAACCCAGGAGTGTTTTACCTCTGAGCTACACTCCCAGCCCCTTTTATTTTTTTATTTTGAGACAGAGTCTCACTAAATTGCCAAGGCTGGCCTCAAACTTGCCATCCTCCTGTCTCAGCCTCCCAAGTACTGAGAATAAAGGCATGTGTCAACCTTGCCCGGCTTGTTCTTTTTATATATGAGTTATATTTGGGAGACACTTCTACAGAAAGACTGGCATGTTTTTAAACAGAGGTAAGCCAATAGATACAGCTCCTCATCTTGGGGGAAAAAGGAGACCCTTTCAACCCTCTTTCTAGCAGAATATCAAAGCTACAAAAAAATGATTGCCTAAAGATATAACTTATTTCAGAATAGGAATGTTAAAATAGAAAGCAAATCCATTCAACAAAAGCCAATATACTATGGGAAATGCTAACCAACAGAACTCTCTCCAACTTTATAAGTCAACACAACATTTCTCTTTAATTTCAAATATAGGTATATCTCCTATCAGCTATTTTATTGTTCTTGTGAGCTAGATATTTCTGTTTTTCTTATGTAGAAGCTAAAAGACCACCATTTCAAACAAGATGATGTGTATGCATATTTCTTCTTTGTCTGATTTGTGGGCCTAAGGAATATGGATTACCTCTGTTATCTGCACGAAGAAGCTCGGCTACGGGCCTGGCATTCAGTTTGCTTTTATCTCTGAGACCCCAAATTGTACTGTTAGGCAACACAGGGCACTTATCTAGATTGAACTATCATACAAATAGATTTTTGTCAGCCATTCAATTTGTATTGGGGAGCATGCCAACAAAAACAAAATCCAGCAATTTAGAACAACAAACCTATCCTCTACTGACAGGAACAAATTGCTGCATTTCAAATGAATAAGAATTACTATAGATTGCATATCCTGTATGTGGGTGCTTCAGAAAGAAAAATACTCTTGGAACTAATGCTATCTAGTTTTTCTGGCAGTATAGCATCAAGCAAGCATACAGTATGGGAACAAATAATAAATGTATAATAAAAACAAACAGGAATTAGGTGTTAGAGGAGAATGAGGGTAACTAATAAAGTTCCAAGTCAAAATTCAGTGGCCATGTGAAGAAAGTGACATTATTTTGCATTTTGAGTTTGTTCTCTGGTCTCTATGGTCCTTCCAGCAATGCGGATAGGGCCTCTGCCCACAGAACAATCAGAGTCACAAGCCTATTATTATTCTTGAACCTAAACTGAATCTGGCTTTGTGTCTTCCACATCCACAAAAACTGTAGTAGATTGACCATGTCAGTTACACCATATCTCAGTCTATTTGGAAGAACATTCATAATCTTGTCTATTCAAAGTTGATTTTCATTTCAGACATGAAAGATGTTATAAACAATATAAATATGGCCAAAAAGTTTTATAACTGAATATCAATTTCCCCATCATTATCTAAAATTGTTTAATTCTTCCTCTATTATTTTTGTTAAGCCACATCTTCCATTCTGAATCTTATATAGCTAATCCTTCAGTGACATTCAGTCTTGGAGTTGGGAAATTCTAAACTACTAGAAGGGAAATAGGCAAATATGTAAGTTCAGTCCTATGATTCCACATTGAGCTGAAGTAGAAAATAAACTCGCAGGCTAAAAACTTAAATTGAACCCATGTCATTTTACTGAATAGGAATCAAATTATTTCAATAATTTAAATAAAAATATCTAAAATCTGAAGTTTTCTTCAACTAAAATTATGTAACCAGAATTTAGTACTTTGCAGATTCTGTAATATGTCACATGACAAAGCCACTGCATTATATATTGTAGCAAAAGGTACCCATGTCAAGATTTAAGGCTTTATTAAAGAATAGTCAGCAAAAATAATATATTCCATATACAGAGGTATGAAAAGGACCTCCCTGATGGTAGTTAAAATAGATGGCGGGACAAAAGAAAGGTGAAATATAATGCTTCAAAGTTACCTCCACGTTTTGGCAAATAATAGAGCTATATGTGGAAAGTTACTTTTACTTGGAAGAGAGTTATAAAATTACTTTAAAAACATGAAAAGATGCATGGTGTATGCAATATATACTCAAATGGTTCAGGAAAAAATACCCATATAAAAATAGAGAACACATGCACAAATGATAAAGCAAATGGAGCAAAATGTTAAACAGGTAAATTTAGGTAAAACATGTATCTGTGGTCTTTGTACTATTAAGTATGGATTCTAAAACATCCATGGTCAGAGTTACCAGTTCAAAATGAAGAACAGGGGATGTACCTCAATGGTAGAGTACCACCTAGCATGTGTAAGGCCCTGGGTTTGATCCCCGGCACCTCAAACAAAACAAACAAGCAAATGAAAAAGAAAAACAAAACCCTAAAACAAAAAAGTAAGCAAAAGCAAAATCAAAGAATACTATATACTACTTAAAACAGCTTCTCAATAAAGTGCAACTCTTTTTCCCCTTCATTTTATTTTACAGTAAGAATTTTCAGGACAGTAATTCTAAATTACATTGCTTAACACATAATAATATATGATTTATCTATTTCTGATAGATTGAATTTTTTACAAAAATTCCTAGAGGGACCTAATACAAATCTCACTGAAGTTTTGTGGCACTAACCTAAGATCTTTTGCCATGCTCCGAGGTCATTCTCTAATGTTCTTGAAGAGAATACGCACTTTCAGGTAGTTAGACAGATGCCCACTAAACTTTGACTTGTCTTGGCAACGAAGGCATTGCTGATCTGTCTAATTTTGACTGTGATAGCACTGGACAGGGACTGAATGTAATTCTGGTCTCTGAAAAGAACACAGTCAATTTTTGTGCTCTATAAATATGCAATAATAATAGGACCTCAGGGCTAGAAGGGACCTTGAGAGTCCTCTAGTGTGCCTTGCTCTCTTACATCATCTGGCACTGAATGTATCGCATAAAGACTTTGGAAAAGAGGTCCCTTAACTTCCACAAAGAAGCTTACCAACAATCAGTGGTTACTGTCAGGAATTATTTCCCTAAATTGCATTCAAATCCATGGTACTACAGTTACATATACAGTAGAGGCCAACAAACAGCTGCTGACCATACTTGGCATAATAGCTCCTCACAGACTTGAAGACACTTAACAACTCCACAACTTTCCATCTAGGGAAAATGATCCTACGACCTTTCTTCATCGGTCTAATTTTCCAACTCTTTAATCATCTAAACAGCACAGAATTTGCTCTGCATTCTCTTTAGGCATAGTAGTCCCAATTAGATGCAGAGAAAGACAGAAGGGTCTTCCAGAATCTAACATGAACCAAAGTGTACTCAATCTAATTCCTAATACATAAACTTGAGGGGCTCTTCCTTTTTCTATATATATGTGTGTGTGTGTGTGTGTGTGTGTGTGTGTGTACGTGTGTGTGTGTGTGTGTGCGTGTGTGTACGTGTGTGTTGTGTTGGAGATTGAACCGAGAGCCTCTTATATGTTAGGCAACTGCTCTACCACTGAGCATATATATCTCCAGCACCCCTACCCCATTTAACTTTATTTTCGGGACAGTGTTTCACTAAATTGCCCAGGCTGGCCTTCAACTTGCAATCCTACTGCCTCAGCCTCCTAAGTAGCTGGGATTACAGGCATGGACCACCATGCCAGGCTTGTGGTTGTTTGTAGTTGTTGACAGAAATTACTCACGTGACTCTCTATTACACTTTTATATCAAATATCTGGCATCAACAACAATTCCAAGCCACATGAAAAGACAAAACCCAAAACAATAAAATATCTTATGTATAAAAAGGAAGGAGGAATATATCAAATTAAAATTAAATATCCTGTGAATATATCACTCAAAATTGACGGTGAAAAAAAAGTTTGGACGGCTAAGATACCAAAAAATTCATCTCCAGCAGAACTGCCCAACTAAAAATGTTAAAAAAGAATTCTTTAAATTGAAAAGAAATTATTAAGCTCAGGGGAAACTAAAATTTTCATGATGGAAAAAAAAGAATTCCAATAAGAATAAATATTTGGGTAAATAGACTTTTCCTAAGTATATGTGACAAGGCTCATAGCATATGTGGAAGCAAAATATGAAACAACAAGAGTAAAAAGGATTCTAGGACAGGTAATCATTCCATATTCTATAGGGTTAGGTCTTATACTGTCCATAAAGTAATATGATATTGTTTGAAAGTAGACTATAATAACCTAAAGATTCACACTGTACTCTCTAGAAAAACCTCCAAAAAATAACAGTAACAATTATAACTAAAATGTTAAAACAGTAAATAGAACCAAACACTAAAAATTATGTGACTAACACAAAAGAAACAAGAACCAAAAGAACAAAGAACAAATACACCACTGTGCATGCATAGCCACATGTGTCAAGTGTATCTAATAAAGCTGTTTTTTGAAAAAAGAAAAAACAAAAACAAAGTGACCACTAACACTATTATTAAACATTTTATGAAATAATACTAAAAAACATAATTAGTAGAAGAAATCAGAAGTATAAAATTGGAAAGGAAGAGGTAAAACAATCACTGTTTATAGATGATATAGTTGTATATCTTAGAAATTCAGTAAAATAAACTTAACTGCAAAAAATAAGAAAATTTAATAAGGTAGCATGCTACAAAATTAAATATAGAAATTAACTCACAAACAACCACTGAAGAAGATAGAGTCAAAAGTCCTGTATAAGGCAAAAACACAGAAGCTAAAATAACCAAGAATGAATTTAATTTCTTGTAATCTCAAGGTATAAAAAGTCTTTCTAATTATGAATCTAAGTATAGAACCATAAAAGATTGGTAGTCAGGCATGGTAGCTCACACTTGTAATCCCGGTACTCGAGAGACTGAGACAAGAAGATTGCAGGTTTGTGTTTGTGGCCAGCCTCAGCTACTTAGTAAGGCCCTCTGCAAATTAGTGAGACCCTGTTTCAAAATAAAGAATAAAAAAATATGGCTGGGGGTATAGCTTGGAAGGTCCCAATCCCAGTACCACCAAAAAAAAAAAAAAAAAAGGTAAATTTCAACCTAGAAAAAATAAAAAATCTGAATGTTAATATTTAGAATAAAGATAGAATAAATTTAATGTTTAAAATCAGATGGCAAATGATAAACTGGAAAAAATATTTGCAAGTTCCACCTTTAACAAGAGCTAATGTTTCTTTTTTTTGCAGTATTGGGGATTGAACTCAGGGGCATTCTACTTCTGAACTACACCCCCAGTCCTATTTTTTATTCTTTATTTTGAAACAGGGTCTCACTAAGTTGCAGAGTGCCACACTAGGTAGCTGAGGCTGGCCGCTAACCGGGATCCTCCTGCCTCAACCTCCCACATACTGGGATTATGAGCGTGCACCACCACGCCCGGCTAAGAGCTAATATTTAAAACATATTTTAAAACTCTTAGAGATTAGTAAGAAAAAAAAAAATTCATCCCTCAACACCTTCCCCCAAAACCTAGAAGAATTCCTAAAAAATAAGCAAACAAACAAAAACACATAAAAATACATTCCATCTTGCCTATAAGAGACAAGTTAATAAAAGTACAATGAGCCACCCCTCTACTATCAATTTGACCATGAAGTATGATACTTCATTTTGTAAGTGACCAATACACCCATGCACTGATAGGGGAGTAAATTAGTACATCTCCAACAGGGGCAACTGTGAAAGGATTATCAATATTACAAATGCATATACTCTTTCAAGAAGTAATTTTCCTTCTTAAAGCCTTTTTCATATAAGAAATAACATAGTTCAGGTTGTTCCTTTTAGCACCATGTACAATAGAAAAAGCTCATTCACATGGGAATTTTTAAATAAATTTGGAAAATTCATGGGTACTATTAAGCTATTAAAACAAAAGAACGAAGAAGCTCATCACCTATTGATATGAAAAGCTCTCCAAGACCAGCTGAAAAGTGAAAAAGCAAAGTGCAGAATAGTATGTGTAGTATATGCTGTCTTTGGTATGGGATGCTATTTTGTTGCCATTACTTAAAGGGGGGGGTTGTATGTTTGTATTCACTTGTATATATACAAAGAGAATCTGGAAATATAAACAAAAAATTAGTTAACAGTAGTCACCTGGGTTGGAAATTTGGGGGTAAGGTGGAATGGGGAACTGGGATAGGAAACAGATGTGGAAGGAGGATTTCCCTGTACATCTTTATAATCATCATGATTATAATAATCATCTTCATTATACCAGCACCACCATCTTCAGCATCTGCTAGGTAAAAGTTTTCCAACAATGCAATAAAGAACTCTGGGTTGTGCTTTCAGGACAACTTTTCAGCACTTGCCTATGAATATTTTGCAAGGTAGTTCAAATAATGGGAACATTTTAGGAATGAGATTATGGAAATTCTCAAAACAGTATGGTCTTTTGGAGCATGGAGCAGTTTGCCAGAGGAAAAGGAAGTACTGTGCATGATGCTGAACAGTGTATTAAGGGGAGAAATGACACTTTGGCCACTGTAAGAAGAAACAGGGATCCAATGAATCTTTTCCATTCCCAGCTTCTGCAGATTTAGAACAACAGACTTCTATGCACACATAAAATAAGAAATGGTAACTAGTGTCCCAAGAGACAACAATAGAAATACACTATTCCACATGGATAAGAGCAACCAATAAAACTTTCAAAACTGAGCAATTAAATGACAGAGGACGATTTCTACCATACACCCCATAGGAGTTAAACATTAATTTAATGGTGGTTCTCTTAAAGTCTCTCCCAAAGCCACTGTCTGCTAGTGGAACAACACTTAGAAAATGTATTTAAAGACAGCACTTGCTCAATATCAAAATATTAATTTTAGATTTCACTAATTATAAAATTAGTACCTTTGCAAATGGGAATCCTTTACCTTCTTAGGAGAAACAACAGGCAACAAGAAAACTGGTTGGTTTTAAGAATCAGAGAAATTCTAAGCCATTTAAGTAAAAAGCATACTTTAAACTACCATAAAACTGTTTTGCTTTTTCCTCAACCAAAATGCAAAAACATAGAAATCAGTTGACTTCAGGATATAAACACTAGAAATAGAATAGCAAAAATTAAGTCAAGTTAGTTCTGTTCAAAGAAAGAAGTTTAGTACCATTTTTCAAAGGCATATGGAATTGTATCAGGCTGGAGTTCACACTATCTGGAAAGGTCAAAACCTCTCAATTCCCGAGGAAGCCAGGGACTCCTGAGTCCGGTGGCCAGAGGATGCCTATGAAGACACCATCATGTTGCTGATCACAAGCAGGAGTCGGAGAGAAAGGGAAGACAGATGCATAGAAATCCAGCTCACTTTTACAACAACGATTAAAATACATGACCTGATGATAGTGGGTCAGCATTATGCTCATATAGGAAGTTCAACACATAAAAACCTGCTGAAATAATGCTGCGTACATTAAACTACCAATGCCAATCTCAAAGACATGCATGGGGAAGGAGATGAAGGGAGACAGGACCAGGAGGGAAGTGTTCCATGAGTTGTGTGCATGTATATTGCTACCACTTGGTACCTTTGTATGATATATGCACCAATAAATTAAAAAATCTGTAGGCATCCTTCTAACACACCACGTTTGTGATGCTGGGTAACCATTTGATTGAATACCTTTCTTCTTTTGTAGAGGTTCTTGAGTAGAAGGTATAGATATAATTGCAAACACTACTCCCTGATTTTTCAAGGACAAGTTAAAAATTATGCTAGATTTTTTTTTAAGTTAAGAATTTAAAGGGACACCAAGGATACAGATTTCTCTATTTAACTGCAAGGCTGACTAATTACATTACTTTTGTTTGTAAACTAGCACTGAGGACCTAAGACGGTAGAAACTGGAGGACATAAGATTGTTGAAATTGAAGTGAATATCTACTTTAAAGGTTCCCCAACTATGCTTGGCACTAAACTTATGCGTTATTAACCCTTTCAAGAAAGAGATATATTTTTATTTCAAGCATTATTTTAGAAAATAAGATGTCCAATAATCCCCAATCAACCAAAACAAATTTACTATTCAATTTTAAAGTGAATTAAATTCAAATTTCAGTATAAAAGTTTTAGATTTCTGGGGGAAAAAGGAGAGCTAGCCAAAAAATGTTTTATTTCCAATTAGTAATTAAATTGCATAGAGTTCTTAAAAACATTACCATTAATATAGTAGTCTTAAAATCAAAGTATATCTAAATGTTGATCCGAAAGGGAATACTGGAAGTGATATCTTATTTCTTCCTCCCCGCCAATCAATCTATCTTTCTTTCTTTCTCTATATCTCTCTCTCTCTTTCTTGTTTCTAAATACCTTTTTATCAACCTTCACCTAGAATTTGCCTTGAGAGAGAATAGAAATATTTAAAATTATTAAAATAGTTTACTATAAAAAATTAGAACTATTTGAATTAGTTATCAAATGGAAAAAAATTACATAAAAATAATAACAAAATAAGGATTACCACTAGTTTGTAGGAAAAAATTCTACTAATAAAGCCACAAAAATTCATTAAAATCCTATGCTCAGCCAGGCATGGTGGAACACACTTGTAATCCCAATACTTGGGAGATTGAGACAGGAGGATCACAGGTTCACAGTCAGCCTCAGCTACTTAGTGAGGCCCTCTGCAATTTAGTGAGACCCTGTTTCAAAATAAAGAATTAAAAAATAGGGCTGGGAGTATAGCTCAGAGGTAGAATGTCCCTGGGTTCGATCTCTAGTACCCCCCCCCAGAAAAAATCCTATGCTCAGAATAAAAAGATAATAATCTAAATAAGACTACAGGTATGTGGTGTTGCATTACTCACTGATTAATCCATATATTTCTTCATTGAACAAAAATGTATTGAGCAGCACTTCATTTCAGATATTGTATTAGTAATATTATAAAGTAGAATCCTAGATCGTGAGCCCCTTGATTATCCTGGAAGAGACCAGAAAGTATAAACTGAACATACTACAAAATGGAGAGTTAGCTTGGTATGGCCAAAAACGGAAGGAACTACCTTGGTTTGATCCAGTCAAGAAGGACTTATCAAAGAAAAGATGCTTAATCTGGGGCGTAAATGATGAGTAGTGTATAAGCACCTAAAGAAGAGAGAAGAAGCATTCCTGGAGAGGGAAATGACATATAAATAACCAAGTCCTAAAACTTGACACAGGAAATGATAAGCAGGGGCACTTTGGCATGCCTAGACAAAGGGTGAAAGGAGAACTGTATGAGAAAATGGTAGGAGAAAGGATCCATCAGCAAAGACCCAAAAGACACAGTCAAGAATCCTATCCTAAGCTAAGAGGAGCAGGCCCAGATGCTCAGGGGAATCAAACCAACAAAGAGAATTAGTGAAATGGCAGGACAAAAATGTGGGGACTAGACAAAAATGCTCCATTGTGTGGGAAGCCACCACTCAGCTACTGCTCCTTTTGAATTTCCTATAGATCTCCTATAGGATGTCTAGATGTTAACATGAAATTAGGCATTTCACATCTAATTTAGAATGTAGATGGTAATATAGTATCTTCCAATCTCTTAATGTTGAACACCAATTTCTTTTTTTTTTTTTGTGGTACTGGGGATTGAACCCCCAAGCTACACCCCCAGTCCTATTTTTTATTCTTTATTTTGAAACAGGGTCTCACTAAGTTGCAGAGGGCCTCACTAAGTAGCTAAGTAGCTGAGGCTGGCTGCGAACCTGGATCCTCCAGTCTCAGCCTCCCAAGTACTGGGATTACAAGCATGTGCCACCACGCCTGGCTTGAACACCAATTTCAATATATCAGAAACACTGCATAGGCCAAAACTATAATATCCTCCAGCTAAATTTGACTGGCCGACTGAAGCTTTGTGAACTCCTTCTAGTAGATACTATGAATTTACAAAAATAGGGGCTTGATCTATTCAGGTTTATATTTTTAGGAAGTTTCCTATAGACTCAAAGTAGAAAATAGAAGGGTGGAGGACCAGACTGAAAGCAGAAATCTCATGCCTGCTCTTCCAGGTCAAGAAAGAAATCCTGTGGTCCTCGTTCAAGAGAGCAATACTGATGACAGAGTGGAGAGATACTTGAGGTAGAACCCTGGGACTTAGTGAGATGTGGGGTTGAGGAAAAGACAAGGAATGTCTCCTAGGTTTCTAATGCACGTGGCCCAGTACATGATGTGTTAATTAGTGTAACCAACATGCGCACTGCCCAGCAGAATGAATGTGACAGGAATTTGTATTAGACAAAAGATAATGTCTAGGGAGTTCAGGTGGGAACACTGAATGTCCGTAGGTCTGACACATGTGCAGTGGACAATTTAAAAAAAAAAAAACACATACAGAGTGCAAAGTGAAAGTCTAGGTCAGACAGATGATTGTGGAGGCATCAATGGATAGGTGTCTGTGAAAGCATAGGCATAAATATAATTAACCAGAGAACACAAAGATAAGTCAAAACAAGAGTGACCTTAAAAATACAAACGTGAAAAGGAATGGAGAAGAAGAGAGTCCAATGACGGCTGAGAAAGGGTCAGAAAGAGACCAAAGGAGGATGGGCCTCTGCTCTAGTTTGTATACAGCCTGTCCCCCAGAAAAACTCACGCTCTGGCAGTGCATTTGGGTTCAGAGGTGAAGTCATGGAATGGGGTTCTAAACTCTTCAGTGATAAGTCCACTGATGAACAGTCATGTGAATGGACTTACTGGGTGGTAACCAAAAGCACTTAGGGCGTGGCTGGAGGAGGTAGGTCCTGGGGGCGTGGCCTATGGACGGTATCTGTCTCTGGGGGTGTGGCCTATGGACTGTATCTGTCTCTGGGGGCGTGGCCTACGGACTGTACCTGTCCCTGGTCCTTTCCTTCCTCTCTCTGTTTCCCAACTGCCATGAGTTAAGCAGATGTTTCTGCCTTGGAACTGACCAAGCATGGACTAATACACTTCTGAAATCACGAGCCCCAATAAACCTTTCTCCCTCAAGTCGTTCTTGTTGGACATTTTGGTCACAGCAATAAAAAACCTAACTAAAGAAAGGAGTGCATTGTGGCTGCGTAGAAGACAAGTAAGATATAAACTAGGAAAGGGCCTCAGAAGCACGGGTCATGCGACTTTAGCAAAAAAAAGTTTCTCAGGTATGATATCTATCATAGATGGAGGCAATGCAATATAAAAACATTAGGCACCTGAATCTTCCCTTACATCTATTTTAAAGAGGCCACATCTCCCTTCCTCTAAATGTTGGAATATTTATACAGTATAGAGACTACAAAAGGGCATTTCTCCCAAAGTCTGGTTATTTCTTCATTTATTTAAGCCTTTGCTGACATCCTGCAGATGGATGATTGATTATGCCATCCCATCAGCCCCCATTCCCTTTGGACAAAACTCTGCTGGATAACATTTTGGTCCCTGTGGTGAAAGTAGAATAATTCAGGTAGAAACACTTAGGAAGGAAGACATTTATTAAAGTGACAGGCTACCTGAATAGGACACCCACCACTTGAAGCCACAGCGTTTCTAAGAAAATTGCTCATCTGAATATGCTAATCCTTGGAAGTTACATGGAACAACAATATACAACTAAAAAACAAAAATAAAACCCAAAAAGTGTGACCAAAATTCCAACTGTGTTCACTTAAGCCTTGATTTAAGTCTCATATGAATAGACTCAAAAATAGCCAATCAATAGATGAATATATCCCACAGACTTTATTTGTTTAAATATATTTGTAAATTGCCAGGTGTGGTGGTGCATGCTTGTAATCCCAATACTGGGAGGGAGGCTGAGATAGGAGGATCACAGGTTTGAGGACAGCCTCAACAAGTAGTTAAGACTCTCATCAGTCATTTTGCAACTCTAAATAGCCATAGCAAATTTTATGATTTTTTTTTGCACAAAAATTTTATAGAAGTACTTAAGAATTCTAAAATTGCATTGGCATCAAGTTTATTTATTGTTGGTGGGGAGTTAGCTTCCTATGTGCTTGGATTCGGTAAGTAAATCAAGTAAGAGGTCAAGTACCAATTCTTAGGTATTATAAACTGCCCTTTTATGGTGGTTATAGGACAGAGCATCAGTATTTATTAACATTTTATAAGTTACACAGTAATTATACTTCAGAATTACATGGCTTTTTTTTTTTTTTTCTTGCGGTACTGGGGATTGAACTGCGAGCTATACCCCCAATTCTATTTTTTATTCTTTATTTTGAAACCGGGTCTCACTAAGTTGTGGAGTGCCTCACTAGGTAGCTGAGGCTGGCCGTGAACCTGGATCCTCTGGTCTCAGCCTCCCAAATGCTGGGATTACAGGCGTGTGCCACCATGCCTAGCTTTACACGGCTTTTTAAGAAGAACTTAACCTAAACTCATCCCCTTTACCATGATGTAGATCATGGTCTAATAAAACAGAGTAATATTCTGGTGAGTATAAAAGTGGCTATTCTACTGATAAAGGTCCACTTTAGCCAAATAGTCCAGTTTACTCTGAATTCTTGGACAGAAAGCATTTCTGTGGCATATATAATCCAGTGGAGCGAGGACATACCAAGCAACATCACATATTCAGAATTGCAATGAAAATTGTTCAAGGGTGATCTACTTCATGCTATTTAATATAAGCAATGGGGAGCTGGCTGAAAATAATGGTATGATTTCTTGTTTTAAGAACCATAAGTTTTAGGAGAGGTTAATCAAATACTTTCATAAAACCGGCAGTAGTTTATATGAGACTCTATATCAGAGACTAATTTTAACCTACTGGCAAATTGATCAAGATTTTCCAAAAGTGAAAAATACAATCCTGGTAAGCTACGGTGAGTGTGTTAGTAAATGGTGTCACCCAGTACACTGAGTAATCAAATGTGGCTTGTGGGTTCACTTCTGAGAAGTCTCAGACCAGAGAAACTTTCTCTCTTGGGGAGTCTGGCCTAACTTAGATTAAGTTTTATTCTGGAAATGACTGAAATTTATTTAAAAATAAGCCTCATTTGTGTCAGAAAAATAAAAGATAATATATTTTTGAGCCTACTACATATTAAGTGGTATTCGAAGAGCTATGAGTATGCATATATTTTGCTAATTTATCCTTCATAATAATCCTATGAGGCAAGCACTATTATTATTTCCATTTTGCAGATGTGAAAATAGAGATTAAATTAGTAACTTCCCCAAGTCCAAACAGTTGATAAGTGTCAGAGCAAGAACTTAAAACCAGGCAAAGCTTCAAAGCTAAGTCCCTTTACATAATCAGTCTAACCAAATGTATTCAAATGTCTCCCTTCTCTTATACCAGTCTCTATCCCCTGTTGCTGAAGAAAGAATAGTTAGCTTTTTAATTTCTTAAGTCAATTTGTGATAAACATTCATCCAACTGACAGCATACATTGGTTGGAAATAAAAGAAATATAAAGAACTCGGCTGAAAACAAACAAACAAAAAACCTCTTGAGTGGTCATGACCACATGTAAACATGCTCTGCCCAAATATTCAGAGTAAACTTGAGTTCTTAGCTGAAATGGTTCATTGTGAGCAGCAGGGCCAGGTTCACATTGACTTTCCATTACATCAGAACACCAGTTGCATTATCACAACCACTTAAATGGCCACTGGTAAATATCTGCTTAAGTGCAATCAACTTAACACTGAATTTGTTTAATAAATCACTTTTGTCCTAATGATCTTCATTTATAAATGTCTAAATAACTATGGTTCAGTGATCAAGTCAGTTTTAAAAGGATTTGTTTGCTCTCAGTCCCTACAACTGAACCTCAAGTTTCTTGTCCAGGTCAACAGTGACCACCATGCTAACAATCTAGTAAATATTTCTTCATTTTACTGAGCTTCTCAATAGTATTAACTGTGTTGAAATACCATCTTTTTAAAAATGGTCTCTTCTGTAGAAATTATCTACCTCACTAGGAGCCTTTTTCCTAACTTAATTCACATCACTCTCTACTTGAACTCTAGTACTACACTTTCTCTGAGCCTTGTCAAGAACCACCTACATCTGTCTCTTTTCTCTTCCTGAGTGTTCTCACCTGTTTGTAAAGGTTTAAATGCTATATGATGATGTGGATCTTACACTCAATTTCTCCTCTAAACTCAAACTTGATAAATCCCACTGCCTATTTAATTTCTCCACAGGGATGTCTCATAGGTATTTCAAATTTAAAACATCCAAAAGTAAATCATGGTTCTACAATCACCATTCCCCCACTAAACAAACAAAATAACAACAACAACAACAAAAAAAAAAAACCCAACTTGCCTCACTGCTAGTCTTCCCCAATTAATGCTCTCTGTTCTGTTCTAAAACCTAGTTATTTAAGCTAGAAGCTTAGATATTTATTCTTAATTCCTTCCTGAGAAACATTCACAGATTGATCATCCCTCTGAGAGAGAAAGAGAGAGAGAGGAGAGAGAGAGAGAGAGAGAGAGAGAGAGAGAGAGAGAGAGAGAGAGAGAGAGAAAGAGAGAGAGAAACTGAAGGGAAGTATTAAAAGTTATTGAATGGCTGGGCGTGGTGGCACACGCTTGTAATCCCAGCATTCGGGAGGCTGAGACCTGAGGATCCGGGTTCGCGGCCAGCCTCAGCTACCTAGTGAGGCACTCCACAACTTAGTGAGACTTGGTTTCAAAATAAAGAATAAAAAATAGGGCTGGGGGTATAGCTCGGAGGTAGAATGCCCCTGAGTTCAATCCCCAGTACCGCAAAAAAAAAAAAAAAAAGTTATTGAATGTAGTTAGAGGTACATAGTTGACTGTTACACTCTTCTTCCAACTTTTCTATTTGCTCGAAACTTTTCAAAATAAGAAGGTATGAACAAGCTTTTTATTTAAATTAAAATAAAAAGCTTTGCTGAATTCTCTTCTTCAATGGAATGGACATTAGCATGTGGCCTTTGCTTTGGGTTGATGTTTCTAAAATAAAAGCACCAATGTAGAACAGGTAACACTGCTTCTAGAAAAACACATTTCCATCAGCTTGTGCATTTCATATCTCCTAAAGATTACTGAGACCTTAAAAGCACTTGACTCACTATGGCAAAAGCAAACAAAAAAGCTCTGGTACTTTGATTCCCAAGACTATTTTCAAATTTTATTATAGTCCAGCTATATTAATCTGAAAAGTAATATGGAAAATGGCCAATGAATTTAAGTTTAAAAAACAGCTGGTGGAGGAAAACACTTGTCCTAGAAGGGAAGGAAGATCTAAAATCAATCACCTCAGCTTCCACTTCCAGAAACTAAAAAAATAAATGGAACCCAAAGTAAGAAAAGAAAGGAAATAAAGATAAGGGCAGAAATCAATGAAATAGAAAATAAGACAAATTAAAACAGACAAAAGTTGGCTTTTAAAAAGATCAAAAAATTAATTAACTTTTAGCTAGACTGACTAAAGGAGGATGACACAAAATTACCAAAATCAGGAGTGAAAGAGGGGACACTGACATAAGACTCTGAAGAAGTTAAAGGGAATGCAAAGGAATATTATGAAGAGTTTACAACCAACAAATTAGAGAACTTAGTTAAAGGAGACAAATTATTAGGAAGACATAAATTATAAAACTTGACTCAAAAGGAAGTAAAAATGGAATCGACCTATAACAAGAAATTAAATCAGTAAAATAATCTTTTCACCAAACAACAACAAAAACAAACCTGAATTATAGAATTCATCAATGAAACCACATGGCTTCATTGATGAATTCTATAAAACACAGATGTAAAAATCCTTAACACAATGCTAGCAAACCAAACACAGTAACATATAAAAGGAATTTCACATTATCACAAAGTGAAATTTAATTTAGGAATACAAGGCTGGTTTAATATCTAAAAATCAATTAATGCAATAATATGTCATATTCATACAACAAAGAACGAAGAGAACATGATCATCACAACAGAATTAACATTTGATGAAATCTAACACAAATTTATATACAGACTTAAAATATGTCACAAATGATATATTTTATGTAGAAAATCCAAAAAATCTACAGGGAAAATAACTTGAATTATTAAGTTCAGCAAAAGTGTCAAGAGGATTCAATGGGAAAAAGGGCCATCTTTTTTTTTTTTTTTTTTTTTTGTGTGATACTGGAGATTGAACCCAGGGGCATTCTACCTCTGAGATACACCCCCAGCCCTATTTTTTATTCTTTATTTTGAAACAGGGTCTCACTAAGTTGTGGAGGACCTCACTAAGTAGCTGAGGCTAGCCACAAACCTGTGATCCTCCTGTTTCATCCTCCCAAGTACTGGGATTACAAGCATGCACTACCACGTCCAGCTAGGTACAATCTTTTCAATAATTGGTACTAGAACAATTGGTTATCTATATATAAGAATAATAATAACTGAAATCCTTTGCCATATATCATATAAAAGAAAATAACTCAAAATGGATCATTGACCTAACTATACAAGTTAAAGCTACTATAAAACGTTCAGAAGAAAAATCTTAGTACCCTTTGGCTAGGCAAAAATTTGTAAGATACAACACCAAAAACTCACTCCATTTAAAAATAAATTTAATTTTATAAAAAGTTAAAACTTTTGTAGCTCAAAAGTCATCGTTAAGAAAATGAAAGGACAATCCACACAGGCAGAAAATAATTATAAACCATGTGTCTGATTTATCCAGAATATGCAAAGAACTGAATCATATGAAGATAAGCAATAAAAATTTAACAATGAGCCAACAGATGTAAATAGACAATTCACCAAAAACATATAAATGGCTAATAAGTCACGAAAAGATGCTCAACATTATTAACCAATATAAAAATGCAAATTAAAACTATAAGATGTCACCATATGATCCAGTAATCCTACTACTAGGTATATATCTAAAGGAAATGAAATTAGTATGTTGAAGAGACATCTGCATTCCCAAGTTTATTGCAGCACTATTCATAAGTGCCAAGAAATAGAAACAATCTAGGTATCCATCAGCTGATTAATGGATACATAAAATGTGGTACATTAACAATTCGGTCATTAAAAAAAGTGAAATAATATCATTCGCAACAACATGGATAGAACTGGAGTGTTAGTGAAACCAGCCAGGCATGGTCTCATAAATATGTGGAATCTAAGAGTTAATCTCATAGAAGTTGGGAGAAAATGGTGGTAACCAGAGGCCAGGGAGGATGGAGTGGAAAGATTGACTAGTGGATATTGAATTACAGTTAGAAAAAAGAAAAGTTCTGGTGTACTACTGCACAGTAGCGTCACTGTAGATAATTGTAATGTATATTTTTTAAAAGCCAGAAGAAAGGACTTAGAATGTTTTACCATAAATAAGTGATAAATGTTTAAGAAAATAGATTTGCTTACCCAATTTGATTATTACACAATATATGCCTGTATCAAAACATCATATGATACCCCATAGTATAGAAAATTTTTATATGTTGGTTATTAATTTTAGGAATATCGGAGAAATATTAAAAGGGGGGGAACACTACAAGATGTCATTATATATTCACTAGGTGGCTGTCACAGAAAAGGCTGACAATACCAAGTGCTACCAAGGATAGAGAGAAAGAAGCACTCATACATTGCTCGTGGGAATGTAAACTGGCACAGTCTCTGCAGAAGCAGTGTGGCAGGTTCTTAAAAAGTATAGGTGTAACAAAAACATCTGGAACTGAACCCTAAAAAAAAAAAGTATACAAGTACCATATGACCCAGTAACTTCACTCCTGAGAGAAATAACATTTCTGACACACATTTCCACACAGACTTGTAAGTAAATTTCCACAGCAACATTACTTGTAACAGTAAAAAAAAAAAAAAAAAAAAAAAAAAAAAAAAAAAAAAAAAAAAAAAAAAAAAAAAAAAAAAAAAAAAAAAAAAAAAAAAAAAAAAAAAAAAAAAAAAAAAAAAAAAAAAAAAAAAAAAAAAAAAAAAAAAAAAAAAAAAAA
>PVLC010005277.1:41746-77758 GCA_004027655.1 Graphiurus murinus | reverse complement strand
AGAGTTAAGAAGCATATGTTCTCCCTAATATGTGGATGCTAGGGAGAAGATGGGGCATAGGAGGGTCTCCAGATGAAAAGGAGAGATCCTCGATAAGCAAAGAAGTTGATTTAATTGTAGTGGATGCATGGGGCAGAGGGACACCCTAAGGCACATGATGTACTTACACAATCATATCAAGGTCACTCACTGAAGTGAATCTGAGGGGGAGGGAGGGGGAGGGATTGGGGTGGGAATTGGGGAAGAGGTCAAATGAGAATTGTGTACAAATATGTTGTTAACAACTTGTACTTAACAAATATGTATGCTATCTTGCACGAATTACTACAATAAAAAATTTTAAAAAAATGTAATTGAGTTCTTTAGACAAACTACTTATGTGGAACTTAGGTAAAACTGTAGCCCTTGCAAAATGGTACAGATTGCAGTCATTGTCATGAAATATCTTGTTCATTTCACTCAGTTAACTTGGAAACTGGAGCAGCTGAAGTATCAGAGGAAGAGAATTGCACAACCCCACATTGATTAACAAGAAGGCAGAAATTCAAAATATTTGAGTTCAAGTTTTTCTCATTTTTTTTAGGTATAGCTTGCTTCCAAAGCTTTGGAAGCCTTTAACATATCTGGCCTCCATACCAGGTCGACTACATCATACTAATGCCCTCATGTGATAATCATATATATTTCTTGGCATCAATGTATCAAACCCACTTTTTCCTTAAGGGGGGTTTTGATGTTGGCTAACTGCTTATGTATGTCCCAAAATCCTTACAAAATATTTTTTTTAAACTTGTAGGTGGTCATATCAACTTTATGCGTAACAGAAAAAACTGAAAACAACGTAAGTGTATATCAACAGCAGAATAATAAAAATTGATGACATATGTATACAATTAATCATGATACAGCAATACAATTAGTAAAACATGTGACAACAGGAAGAACCTAAAAAACATATCGTTGAGTCAAATAAGCCATATATAAAAGAATTCATTCTATGCAGTTCCCTTTATATGAAGTCCAAGAAGAAGTATATCATAAAATTCAGAAGAGTGATCATATTTGAAGAGAGACTTGACCACAAGGGACAAGTCAAAGCCATCTGTGATTCTGGAAAAGACTGCATCATATTCTAGGAGGTAAAGTAGATTTCTGCATATACAAATAATAATTGAACTTATGATTTATAGACTTTCTATGGGATAATGTAACTGACAACTTTAATTTCAAATTTTTATTAATATGATGAATTACTTTTTTGTACTGTGTTCCTCAAACTCAAAATTAAAGCTGCCAGCATGCTGGAATTTGATAATGTAGGGGAGAGATACTAGGGATTGAACTCAGGGACATACTACTTCTGAACTATACTCCCACCACTTTTTATTTTGAAACAGGTTCTTGCTTAGTTGCTGAGGGTTTCACTAAGTTGTTGAGGCTGGCCTAGAAACTGCAAATCTCCAGTCTCAGCATCCCAAGTATTCCAATTACGTGTGTATACTGCCACACCTGGCTGGAATTGGATAATTTTTTTTTATGACAAGTATAATATATAAAAGAACCCAAAAGTCTTGCTTACAAAGTGAAATAAAAAAGACTTCCATCTCAAAGGTATTTATTTCCTCTTCTTTTAAAATCCCACTAAAGTAAGAGTATAGTATAAAATCCCATAAAACCAAAGACAAAGAGAGTGGGGAAAGAAGAGGAACTTCAATAACAGACATACAATTTCAATAAGTTTTGAAATAAAGAAAGCTGATGAAAGATGGTATCTACTTAGCAGGTGCAAAAAAAAATACAGCATAGAGTCACCATAAAATGGGAGGGATAGTTTTCCATGAAAAGCGCTAGAGGAATATGACACAGAGATACCAAATGCAGAGGTTAAAATAGGCATAACAGACAAGATATGAGGTTGAAAACAGGAGGTGATTATTAACTAAGAGTCTGTATACAGAATGATGAAAATCAAACTTCTAGCTACTGGGGAATTGGTAAAGTGTTTCTTCTGAAAAGAAATGGAATGACCCCAATAAACAATACCATTTGTATGCTAGCATTTGAGTCCCACAGTTAAATCTTCTGCTCACAACCCAAATAATCAGTTTAATGCAACGCCTACCAGCCTAAAAGCCCCACCAAAGCATGTAAAGTTGCCAAAAAGTTTTAGTTCCTTGCTGTTAATAAGATTATGAAATGGAAAATGAAGGACCACCAGACATTGGAATATGGTCCCAGCTTAAAAGAGAGAGAGAGAGACCAAAATAAACAGGGGTTGGGGAGGGAGAACATCTGGGAAAGCTTAGAAAACATCAAACAAAATTTCATAAGAAATGTGAATTGTTACACAGTAAAAAATAAGAAATTATTGTGTTCATAAAATGAGAATAGCATGCTGTATTAAAAATAATGGAAAATAATTTTTAGAAATTAAATAGAGAATCACCAACATAAAAAATTCAGAGGCTATTTGAGAAGATAGTATCCAAAAACATCTCAAAAATAGAAACAAAGGAAACAAAATATATGAAACAAATAATAAAAGGTTTGGGAAATTAATATAAGTAGACGTCTCAGATGAAGAAAAATGGGAAAAGAGGAGGAAAATATTTTTTAAATCATATGAGAAATATTACTAAAAGTAAAGGACATTCATTTTAAATTGAAAAAATCAACACAATGAAATATAAGAAAATAAAACAAAAAGACCATATAATGCACATCATCATGAAGTTTAAGAACCTAGGGTTGGATAGGTTCATGGAACAATGTAGTGGGGATGTCTAAATCTACTCTCTCATGAAAATAATGAAAATACTGGCAAGGCAATTAAAACTTGTCATTTCAGAACTCTTAAAATTAAACAAAAACACCCAACAAGCAAAATTTTTTGTCCAAGAAAAATGACTGACAGTCAGCTAGATATCAGATGGTGTGGCGTTTAACTCGAGGCTATTCCTACCATTCTCTCTCTCTCTCTCTCTCTCTCTCTCTCTCTCTCTCTCTCTCTCTCTCTCTCTCTCTCTCTCTCTCTACAGATTAGTGGCTCTTCATCCATGAAAGGCTAGTAGCCTCACAACAGAGGAGAGAGAGGAGAGGACTCACAACTTCTGGGCTCAATCAAAAGCCCCATCCTCAAAGCACAGGAAATAGTTTGTCCAAACTAGTAGCTTCCCAGAAAAATCTTCACTTCCAGGATTGTATGACTATTTTTCTTGACTCAGCTCAGCAGAAAAAGAAATTTTAAAAAGTCTTATCCTTTGGGATTAGTGAAAACAATAGCAACCTGCTAGCAACACTGCAGTTGCCTAAGGCTGTGGTTTGAGTTAGTCCAGCTAGATTCTGGGCAAAAATGTAAAAGGAAGTGCTGGAGACCTACAGAACCAGAGGGGACTTTGAAAAGCTCCAACATATTTATGGGGATCTGAAAGGGCTTTTGCATGCATGGTGCTGTGTATAGGAAAAAGCTGGGAAAGTATATGACTGGAGTCATTCCCCTCTGGCTGACCTTGGGAAGATTTGTACAAGTAGGAATGAAAATCTAAAGCTGTCTTGTAAACTTCCTGAAATTTGAATGTGAAATTTCACACATAGATTTCCTCAGTAAAGGATTTAAAAAGCAAACAAATACAAGGCACTTAAGGAAGTTTTTTGACTAATCATTGGCTTGCTACTAAATTATATACATCAAGTGATAACCCCAAACTTAAGAAATAAAAATTAAAACAGGAACTTCAAAAAATAAAGCTAGAAGGAAACTTAGTGTTCTCACACTGCAAGTAATACAAAATCTATGGGATTAGTCTCAAAAGAAGCAATATGAAGAAAAAAATACAGCAACAACATTGATAAACCCAGTGGTGGTTGGGGATAAGAAATGTGATGCCAGGTATACTAATATGCTATTTAAAATGTCGACTTTTCAACAAATAATGATGACATATGCAGATAGAGATAAATGTTAAATACAAAGAAAAAATGTAGCTAAACAGAAGAACTGCTTTAGGGAATCCAGGCATTAGATTTAGCAGACAAGGACTTAAACCAGTTATTTTAAATATATTAAAATAATTAAAGAAAATATGTGTAAATAATTATAGGAAAATATGAAATAATGTTTTACTAGTTAGAGAAAACTATATAGACACATTTTTAAAAGGGCCAAGTAAAAATTCTGGAGTTCAAAAACTGAAATAAAAATTTTAATCTAGGCCTCAAGAACTGATTTTAGGTACCAGGAAAAAAAGAATCGGTGAAGTTGAATATAAAATAGTAGGAGTAATTATTCGACCTGAGAAATAGATAAAAAATAGAATAAGGAAAAAATATATAGAATTTCACAGACTCATGAAACATACCAACGTTTATGTAATAGATTACCAGAAGAGAATGAGAAAAAATATTACGAGAATAATGGCTGGGAACTCCCCTAAGTTAATGAACTTTTAAAATTAATTTAAAAATATATAATTTTCTGGTTTGTTTTGCTTACCATAAAGAGCCCCAGGCTTGTCCATGTGGTGGCAAACTACACGGTCTTATTCTTTTAAGCCAGACTAAAAAAATATTACAAGATATCACTTATGTATGGAATACAAAACAGAAAACTTCAAATATACAGAAATAGAGGACAAGAGTGTTTATAAGGGGCAAAAAAGAGAGTATAGGAAATGGAAAGATATAGTTCAGAAGATACAAAGCAGCAAATATATACATGATGAACAAGTTTAGAGGTTTGATTTACAACATGATAATGACAGATAACATAATTGGACTATATATGAAGCACATGCTAAATGAATATATTTTAGCTGTTCTTGTCCCAGAAATAAAATTTTTAAAAAGACAAAAAAGAACAACAACAAAAAATGGATAACTGTGAGGTGTGGATTTTGCTTCACTACAGTGATCTTTTACCATCTATATGTATCCATGCATTATTTTGTATACCTTAAACATATACCATATATTTAATATAAAATATGTAATTGGATCTACGTTTTTATTGTAAATTATAATTAGGTCCATACCACATTACTCTGGTGATGGAGAATAGGAAAAAAATGCATTGCTACCCAAATACTCTCTTTTCACTCTATTATAATCCCAAATCACAAGCCATTCTGCGAAGGTCATGCTTTATCTATTGAGAAGGGCTCCTTTATATGTTTTCAATATTTTACCCATCTATAAGTTAGAACCTACTGTGGTATGTCAATTCATTGTCAATCGGGGGGAAGAGGCTGGTTTTCTAAAAATGTATACAAAGTTGCCTCTCCTGTACCTTATCTATGAAATGTGTAATCTATAATGATCTAAGTGAACGAATTTTTAAAATAAAATCTGAGCCAGGTGTGGTGGTGCATGCCTATTACCCCAGTACTTCAGAGGCTGAGACAGGAAGGTCACAGGTTCAAAGCCAACCTTAGCAACTTAATGAGGCCCAGGACAACTTAGCAAGACCCTATTTCAAAAAATTTAAAAATCAATCAATAAAGTAGGACTAGAGGTGTAGTTCAGAGTCAGAAAGCCCCAGGTTCAATTCCCAGTATCACAAAAAAAGTAAAAAAAAAAAAAAAAAAAAAAAAAGATAATAATAAAATTTGGATTATTTTCTAGGAAAAAAGGCAAAGAAAACAATGCCATGATCTGTTACTTAATTTCTGGGAGAAAAGATTTAACACTTTAGGATGGATCTTTATTAATGCTTTATAAAGTTTCTTGGTAATTTTTACATTTTTAAATATCACGGCTTTTACAGTTTGTGAGAAGCAGTGGCAAGAAGCTGATTGGGAATATCTGTACAAGCCAACAGGTTCAACCTGAACGGTGATGCCAATTGTGACTCGGAGGCCAAGGCAAAGTCCCTGAGATTGACATGGGAGAGGCTGAGGTTGCCACATGAGGTATACAGCAGATACAGAAACTTTCCTTAAAATGTGCTGAGGTGGTCTTCACTCTAATTTCACTTGATTGGATTAATCACAGATGCTTTCGAAAGCTCCACGAGGACCGGGACTTTGTTTTGCTCGCCAGAGGGTTCCCAACACCTTCCATGTTTGCTAACTTCATCAAGTGCATAAACACTCAATTAACATAGAGCTGTAAGCCTGAATCAACATCATTTTGCAAAAATAAAAAGAGCAAACATCTGTGAATCATCACTTTTTTACTATTGCTTAACACTTTGAGACATGCGGTGACAAAAGTAAACCTTGTGGATTGGAGACTTCAGTTATATAAGAAAATAGAGTGGTGAGGTCCTGCAGTAGAACCTGAAATGTCCAAATGTCCCTTTGGGACTGGAAGACATTCCTCCATTTGCAGGCAGCGCTTCTAAAATATGGCTTCTACTGTCAAGCTTCCTTGGGATTGCTTCAGCTGAAGAAACTGCCTTATCCAAGGCCCTGCCCACTACCAAGCACCCTACATCAAATGCCTGGATCAAAAAGTAGATTATAAAGATGCAGCCCCCTCATCCTGAGAGCACCATCTCCACAGGGCCACCCCCGCCCCAGTGCTCCACTCTTTTACGGGAACTGCAAGTTGTCCCTACCAGGTCCTGATCTTTCCTCTGGTTTCCACTTGTTGACCATGAGAGAGAGCCTCTCTAATTAATGGGATGCTGCATGCTCATCTCTAGTTAGAGAAAAACAGAACGGGTCTCCTATCAGTTTCTTTATCTTTATCAAGCTTTCTCTTGCATGGCCCCACACTGAAGGCAATTCTTGTTATTTCTTATTCCAGCAGAAAAAGTTGTCCTAGAATACTAAGTATGTGCTTCCTGGACGTCCATTATTTGGTATAGTTTAATTAAATGAACACTCCTTTGCTTCTCTCAAGCATAGATAAAAGTTTAACCTGTTCTCACACACAAAAAAAAATATTAAAAACTGGTTTGACAAAGATTTACTGTGTCTTTCTATTTTTATTGTATGTTTTAGAGATTAGAGAGTCTACCCAAGACTACACATATGGGCAAATCAGATTCCAACTCTTCTGACAGATTTTTGAGCAACTTTGCTTAGAAAACACCTGGTAAAACATATTTTCAGTCAACTTCAGGCAATTCCAAAGCAGCTGAAAGTCACGTCAATGGAAACCAAACTAGGATGCTGCTTTTCCAATCAAAAGCAAGATTTCAGCTGTATAGGACATGGCGGATCACCAGGTGTTTAATATCTGAGGGAAAGCACACTGTTGAGAGCCTGTTTACATAATCGACAAACCAAAACCTACACACTAAGGTGAACAATTTACTTCTCTTTGACCACACAACTGGCATTATGATATTCCTCGGCTGCATATAAATCACTTTCTTGAACCATGACAGTGTTGTTTTGAGTCTCTAGAACACGAGCAACAAGCCTCTGGGTCACTGAGCAATGTTAGAACAAGTTACAGGGTGGGTTTAGGGTCACTTTGGAACCATCATCATTTTTCTTCTTTCTTCCTCCTGAAATTGCCAATTATCTTTGGGCCAAGGGCCATGCATTTGAATTCTATACAGAACATAGCACAGGCTCATGGGTATTCCACAGGTCTCTGAGGGATTGGATTGAGACATGGAACATCAGCACATCTCCAGATGTTCCAGAAAGCTTTGCAGAGGGTTTTCAGATTATGTTTTGCCAACTATCTGGGCTGCTAGACAGAAATTGCAGGCAGAGGAGGTTACACAAGCTCACCAGCATGGTCACAAGTCACAGGTGCTCAGAGGTTGGAGTGGCTCAGGATTCCTGTGTGTATGCTCCAAGACATGACAGTGTTCTGTTTTGAAAGGAAGGATGGTATAGAAAATTAACTCAAAGGTGAGTAATACTGACTTCATAACATTTCTAAAGGATTTATTATAAGCTGCTTTATATTATTTTGCTTCCTTTGAAGGAACAGAAGGAATTATAAATTTATATGTCTAGGAGGTTGAGATAAGAGGGTAACAGGTTCAAGGACAGCCTCAGCAACATAGCAAGATGCTCAGCAACTTAGTGAAATTCTGTTTTAAAAAATAAACTGGGGATATAGCTCAAAGGTAGAATGTATCTGGATTCAGTCCCCAGGAACAAAATAAAATTGATATTTCTAAAAGCTTATCATATGCCATTTCTCTTACATAATTTATGTATCATACATATGTAATTTAAAATTACATCCAAGCCGGGCATGGTGGCTCATCATGCTTGTAATCCCAGCATTTGGAAGGCTGAGATTGGAGGATCTGGGTTTGCAGCCAGCCTTAGCTACCTAGTGAGGCATTCTGCAATTTAGTGAGACCCTGTTTCAAAATAAAGAATAAAAAATAGGGCTGGGGGGTGTAGCTCGGAGGTAGAATGCCCCTGAGTTCAATCCCCAGTACTGCAAAAAAAAAAAAAAGTACATCCATAATTTATTTGTAATTGTCTCAATTATCACAAAAAATGTACTTAAAAATCAGGAAAGTAAGTCATTAAAAAGTCAATATCTTGCCTAAATTAAAATAAAGTGAAATTATCAGAAATTTTGATGACTTCAAAATGTATGATAATCCCACCCTTGTACTCAATGTTATATAGGTTGTGATCCAAGCCTTAAGTCTTCATATTTGTTTCCTCTTGAAAGTTTTCTTTTCTTTTTTTAACTCATAGAACTTCTTGGAAGGACTCTCCATAAAATGAGCCATTCTATATCATATGCCAGGAAGTCTTCATGAATATGTTAATATTTCAGTTAGACATTAAAAAATTAATGGGGAGTAGGGAAAGAACACCCAAATGGAATAGCATAAGCAATCATAGCATTTTCACAGGAATTAGAAATAACTCAAGATTGCTAAGAAAGAGATTGCAGGGAATAAATTGTGAGCAATGACAACAAAAAATAGTGACCCTATGAAACTGTTTTATAAATGTAAACAAGGATTCTAGAGGAGGGAAGTGCTCAGGATTGCAGATTATCTCAATTCTTCACCTCTAGATTATCTCAATTCTTCACCCCTTTCCGTGTCCACACCTTTTGCCATGGACCTCTACAGGACCTTTCTCCTATGCATGGTATGGCTTGACTATCCCTTGATTTTGACTCAGTCAAATATGCATCTACCTCCTACCCTTACATTTCAATTACCTAGGCAACCACTAGCCCATTCTCCATTGCTAAAGCTTTGTTATTTCAAGTGAGGTTTATAAATTGAATAACACAGAACATAATCTTATTTTCTCCAGTCAGCATAACAGAAATTGATTCAGGTAGTTGCATATAGCAATAGTTTGCACCATTTTATTGCTGAACAATATTCCATGGTAAAGATGTGCCACATTTTAACCAATCACTCACACATCTGGGCTGTTTATAGTTTGAGGAAATTATGAATAAAAATTCTATACACATCTGAATACCATTTTTGTATAATGTTTCATTTCTTTGGGATAAGTGCCTAGGGGTCCAATTGTGTGACCATATAGTAGTTACATCTTTGATTATTTTAAAAACTGCCAAATGGCTTTCAAAGAGTTTAGTGCTAATTTACATTCCCAAGAAATGTGTGAGTTTTCTAGCATTTTATATTATCCCTGTTTTTAATCTTAGCCAATCAAATAAGTATTTAGTGAGTCTCATTATGGCTTTAATTTGCATTTCTTTCTGCCTCATGATCATGAACACCTCTTCATATAATTATTTAATGAGTAGAAAACAATAACATATATGGTAGATATTTACTCAACTATACCAACAATCACTCTAAATGTCAATGGTCTAAAAACACTAATTAAAAGGCAGAGACTAAAGCCGAGCATGGTGGCACACACTTGTAACCCCAGCATTTGGGAGGCTGAGACTGGAGGATCTGGGTTGGCAGCCAGCCTCACCTGTTTAGTGAGGCCCTCCACAACGTAGTGAGACCCTGTTTCCAAATAAAGAATAAAAAAATAGGGCTGGGTCTATAACTTGGATGTAGAATGCCCCCAGGTTCCATCCCCATTAATGCAAAAAAAAAAAAAAAAAGCAGAGACTACAAAAAATGGGTCATAATGTAAGATTCATCTATATATTATCTACAGTATGCCCACTTCAAATATAAAAATTAATAAAAATGAAAAATAAATGAATATAGAAAGACATACCATACTAACACTAAGCAAAGGAAACAAGTACTAGATACTTTACCTGCAGGCAGTGCCAACCTCAAAGCAAAGAACATTGTCAGGAATAAAAGACATTTCATAATGATAAAGATATAACATAATAATTCTTAACATGCATGTCCTTAACAAAAGGGGACCAAAGTACATGATGCAAAAGTTGAAAAAACTGCAAAGAGAAATAATCAAATTACTACTGAAGTTGAAGAATTTCAATAATCTCTGTTGGAAATAAGATAAACAGCAGGAGGAAAATCCATAAGTGCATTGTTGAATTGAACAACATGAATAATCAAGTGAATATAATAAACTTCTATATATTGCTTCATCCAACAGCAGCAGAAATCAAATTTTTCTGAAGCTCTCATGGAACATTTTCCAAGAGAGACCCATTCTGAACCATAAAAATCACTTGGAAAGTGTTTTTTGAAAAGAATCAGCCGGGCATGGTGGCGCACGCTTGTAATCCCAGCATTTGGGAGGCTGAGACCAGAGGATCCGGGTTCGTGGCCAGCCTCAGCTACTTAGTGAGGCCCTCCACAACTTAGTGAGACCCTGTTTCAAAATAAAGAATAAAAAATAGGGCTGGGGATATAGCTCAGAGGTAGAATGCCCCTGAGTTCAATCCCCAGTACCACACACACACACAAAAAGAATCATATAATGTCTGCCATCAGATTAAATTGTAATTAATCTATCAATCCACAACAGAAAGGCATCTGAACTATCGTCAAATACACAGAGATTAAACAATGCACTCTTAAAATATGCAAGATGTCATAGAAGATATACCAAGATAAATTTTGAAATATTTTGAACTAAATTCAAGTAAAAGTATAATAGCAAAGTTTGTAAAATGCATCCAAATCAGTGCTTAGAGGTAAATTTATTGTATAAATTTAATGCATACATAAAAATAAAGGTCACAAATCAATACTCAAGGGGGATTAAAGATGGCAGAATATAGGAAGGTAGTAAATTTTAGCTGATCTGAGACTCAGAACTCAACCAGCAGGAAGATTGCTTCTTGGTAATAGAAGAAAGGAAGTCAGAACATGTATCTGTCAGCGCTCCTGCAGCTATAATTTAAAAGATTGACCACATGGCTTAGAGAAAAGAAGATGTATTTTCTTATGGTTTTGGGCTTGGTCCCTGTGAGGCGGGAACTGTGGATCTCAAGGAATGGAGGCAGGAGGCAGAGGAAGAGCACGTGGTCTCTGTTCCTTTCATCATGGAGTGCGACGTTATCCTAATAAGCTGGGCCTTGAGCAAGGACTCGGCCCCACTGGAATCTTTGCAAGGCATATGATTCCAAAAGAAGGAATGTGCGGCATTTCCCACTTTGCATTATTATAGTCTGGAAATTTGGGGTGCTTTGGGTTTTGCTTTCACATTAATTATAAAGGAAAAATTTCCTAAGAGTCACAGGATGGCTAAACGGATTGTGAGTCATCAATGCTAGCTAAAAAAGAACAATGCCTCAGCTCATCTCAGAGATATTCATTTATCCTCAACAAACATCAGCATTTGAACTTTGTAAGCTTAGCTACAAATCAAAGGAACTTAGGTCTACTATTCTTTATCTATAAGTAAAGAAAGCTTCAAGACAGAGAGTTTGCCCACCTCACCACTTATTAACCACTTTCTAGCTGCCTGAGCAAATAGTGAAGATTTAATCTAATGAATAGAGTTTCCTCTCCGCTGTTAACCTTTAACACTGCTTTCGTACTAAAAGAATTTCTATATACGTATTGTATTCTGTAAACTTTGCTGTTTCCTTAATTCCAGCAAATACTATGGGAAATAGCTTTATTGGTTAAAGATGTACCCACTCAATTTTAGGAAAAAAACAAGACTGTAAAAATTCCTGTTCTGTATACCTTGCTGTAAGAGACACTATAAGAAACAGTGATGACATGAATTAAACAGATATGTCTTTGACACTACATTGGGTGTAAGCGTATTCTCATCGACCTCGTACTCAATCCCCACCTAACAAGGGACCCCCTGACCCTGTTGCCTTGAGGGCTGGCTCCCCAAAATGGAGACAGGAAGCAAGAGAGTGAGCCAGAGGAGGAGGAACCATACATATAATCTCCAAGGCTGCACCCCAGGGACCACCTCCTCTAGCCACACCCTACCAGCCTACCAGGTGCCACCCAAATAAATCCATTACAATGAATGTATGCACTTCTAGAATTATAATTCTTATGCCTAAATCATACCAACTCCAAACATTAATAAATGTGCTCTTTCAGGAATATTTTATATCTAACTATAATGGAATTCAACAGAAGAAAGACAGTTGAAACATGGTGGAATTAAAGGCAGCACAGAAAGTAAAGGACTAAAAAGAGCTCCATGCACCTTATCTGAGAGTGGGTGCCCTCCTGACTAGCTCATGCAGAAGCTGGTGGATGCCAGAACTGGGAGCTCTCAGAGGACTTCAGCAAAGAAGAAACTAAATCTCGTTGAGCCAGTTATTGCAGAAAATCAATACCAAAAGCAATCACATTCTTCTCCCCACATTCAAATACTTCAAAATGTGACTCCCAGCCTACCCAGTCAAATCACCCAGAAAACTTCTGTGGCTTCAGCTGAACTCAGTAGGACTAAGAAACAACAGGACCTCCCTGCAGAGACTCCAGCGGCTACATCCCACCTTACCAATACCACTGTGAATCTCCAGACCAACCAGCCAAACCACTCAGTGAATTCCAGTGGCTTTACCTGAACCCATGGGAACCAAGAAACTACAAGTGGCACTTATTAAGATGATGAGTTTAAAAACTGTCCTAGTGAGAGCTTGCGAGGCTGCAGGGACGTGCTTGGCAATGAGCAAACCTCAGGTATCTGTGAGTTTGTGAACATCTCTGTAGAGCTACAATTGGACACAGCACAGACCCTAAGGACACTTGAGCAGCAAGACCTAGGGCTGGCAGTTCACCCTGGCCCTGCAGGGTCTCCAGTGATCACTGCAGTACCGCTAGTAGTAGTGTCTGTGGGATGATGTGAAATAATTCAGCCAACCATGCTGCAGGCTTGGAAGGTTATACATTCTCACCCAGTGGTGTTTGGGTACCACAAGTACCATAACCAGTGGCCAGCAAGGTCTCATGTGATTGCAGCTGCCCAGAACAGCAGCAGTGTCCCTGGGGCTAACTAACTCAGCCAACCATGCCCCAGGCACAGAATGGTACAATCTCCACCTGCCAGAGGCTAGGGGCCAGCAGGATTTCACATGATCAGAGGTACAGGGCAATTTCACTCAGACATCCATGCTGTAGGCTAGGATCACAGCATTCTCTTGGACAGCAGAGTCTGTGCCTGCTCATCACACTATCAGTGGCTGACTGGGCTTCAGGTGGTGTCCATGGGCTATCAAATCTCAGTCAGCTGGGACACAAGTGCAGAATGTCACAATCTCTGGCCGTGCAGAGATTGTGCCCAGTGATCACAGATGCCAGATGCCAGCACTCCACAGTGTTTCACATGTTCACAACCAGCAGAACAGCAATGGTGTCCTTGAGACATTAAATCTCAGCCAACCCGGGCGTGGTGGTGCATGCTTGTAATCTCAGCATTCGGGAGGCTGAGACCGGAAGATCTGGGTTCGCAGCCAGTCTCAGCTACCTAGTGAGGTACTCCACAACTTAGTGAGACTCTGTTTCAAAATAAAGAATAAAAAATAGGGCTGGGGGGTGTAGCTCGGAGGTAGAATGCCCCTGAGTTCAATTCCCAGTACCGCAAAAAAAAAAAAAAAAAAAAAAAAAATCTCAGCCAGCAGGCCACAAGCTCTGAACAGAACATTATAGTCTCTGGTTCTATGGAGTTTGGGACCAGACAGCATAAACGGCTGTAACAAATCAGAGCCACCTGCTTCCCTGCACTAAGAACTATATTCTGTTATAGAAGTTCTGGGGACACTAACCCAAAAGTCTGATTATACAAGATAGATTTGTTGAGGCAAATATGTACCTCCAGCCTAGGTCTTATTGTAAAAGAGTAACAAATAGAAATAGGACTCCACATAAAGAGGAAGAGGATAACAAGACAAAAGAGATAGAAACCTGATAATTTTGAAAACATGAGAACAAAGACCAATAAGGAAACAATAAACTTCCACAACTAAACAGCAAGGAATATCATCAATATTGAGCTGCAGAAAATGCAGAAGAATTTTTTATTTTCAATATGATCAAAGGCTATAGAAATGAGATCAGAGAAAGTGTACAAGAAATGAAATGACCTATGAGTGGAGAAATTGAGGCTATAAGTAAGAACCAAAAAAAGGCTCTGAACCAAATGAGGTGATAAATAAATTGAAAACCTCAATAGAAACCACCTCAGGCAGATAAAATCACATGGAAAATAGAGTCTCACTCTTGGAAGACAGTTCTTTCAAAATTGACCATGCAGTAAACAATATAGAGAAAAAATACAACATAACCAGAATATTCAATAAAGATAGGATAATATGAAACAACCTAACCTACAGACAATAGGCATTGAAAAAGGTCCAGAAGCACAAACCAAGGATATTAGAAATCTCTTCAGAGAAATAATATCAGAATATTTCCTAAACATAGAAAACGAGTTGAACATCCACATACAGAAGATATTCAGAAACCGAATTAGGAAAGATTAATAAATAACTTCTCCATGCCACCTAATAATCAAAATGACTAGCATAGAGGACAAAGAAAGAATCTTAAATGCATTGAGAGCAAAAGAGTGGCTGAAATTCAGGGGCAAAAGAATAAGAACTCCAAGATACCTTTTAGTACATGCATAGATAAATTAACTATAGTACATCCTGACAATGGAATAATGTTCAGCACTATAAAACAATGATTTATGAAACCATGGAGGAAATTTAAATGTATATTGCTAAGTGAAAGAAGTCAACCTCAAAAGGCCACATACTGTATGTCTCCAATTATATGACATTCTGGAATAGGCATATCTGTGGATACAGGAAAAATATCAGTAGTTGCTGGGGATTGGGGATGAGGACAGGATTAATAGACATTGTCCAGAGTATTTTTAGAGCAATGAAACTATTATGTGATACCACAGTGGTGAATATAAACCACTACACATTTGCCAAAACCTATGGAATGGACCATCAAGAGTGAATCCTAATGTAAAATATAGACTTTGGGTGACAACTATGTGTCAGTGTAAGGTTTATTTATTATAACAAATTTACTACTCCAGTGTGAGATTTTGGTACTGAGAGATGCTTTGCATATGTGGAGACAGGAAATATTTGGAAAATCTCTGTAGCTTTTGCTTAATGGTGTGTGTGTGTGTGTGTGTGTGTGTGTGTGTGTGTGTGTGTTACTGGGGATTGAAACTAGGACACTGAATACTGGGGTATTCTACTTCTGAATTACACCCAAGCCCTATTTTATTTTAAAACAGGTTATCACTAAATTGCAGAGGGTCTCATTAAGTTGTTGAGGCTAGCCACAATCCTGCCATCCTCCTATCTCAGCCTCCCAAGTGCTGGCATTACAAGCTTGCACAATCACACCTGGCTTCTTTCTGCTCAACTTTGTTGTGAACCTAAAACTGCTCTAAAAAATAAAATCCATTTTTTGAACTTAAACTAAGATGACTCTTTCTTAGCCTAAGAGACAATTCAATCCTTAAAAATGAAGTTCTAATGGATGAGACAAGTATAGTTGAGCATCTTGTCTTTCAGCTGTAGTGAGTACCCCAAATCCTGCCACTTTCCTTCATCCAAATTGGGCTTGCTGATGCTGGGTGGAAAATGAATCTTATGTTGACTGTATTGCTGGATTATGACTTGATGCCTGGGTTTCCATGAGTTATCATGGACAGGATTAGTTGGCTGAATGGAATGACTCAGTTCGGCCTAAACCTCACATGAAGCAGTCATTGCAGCCACTTCTTCCTCCTCCCAGTGATTTGCCAAAACTAATAACAAATCACAGGGGTTCTGCTACTTTCTCAGTGAGGTACTAGCGAACCTCAGTATTAATTACCATCATTTACAAAGGTTACCTATGTCCAATTTCCCAGACAGAGACAAAACAGCTCACATTTGTTGAGCAATTTAATATGTGCCAGACAGTGTTGCCTTATTATACAATTTTCTAGCAACAGTATGAGGTTCATATTATCCTTGATTTATAGATGAGGAAACTAGTCAGGAACATGTTATAATTCTGTCCGGGTTGTGCTGTCTGATATTGTTTAATTTCAGCACTCATCCTACTGATGTGATGCACTGAAAGGACTGCAGCATTGCTTCTGTGGCATCCCTGCCAGGATCCCTCAGCCTGAACCTGGTTATGAGGAAACAGCTTGTCTAAATCAAGGGCACTTTGCGAGGTGACCATTCTGTGCTCTCCTCAGAAGTTGATGTTATGGAAGCACCTAAAATAAGAAGCACCTAAAATAATTCCAGATGCACTGTCACTCATCTAAGGCTAAATGATTCTATAAATACCAAATAAAATTACATGTTGTCAAATATCAAAATGAGGCAATAACAAAGAATTTTAATTTGGTTGTTTAATTCATAAGTAGATGATCTTGCAACTAACATTTAGACCAAAGTCAACTAAATTCTTAAGACTTTCCTAGCTAAAGCTCATCATGTTGTTTGTAGTTAAGGCTGATTATTTAACTTGTAGACGCCACCTTCATATTTCAAGCAGGCCTGTCCTTGGTATCCATTACCGCATCCTCAACACGTAAATAAGAAGCCAGAATTATGATCCTTGAATGTGTTAATAAATGTAGGTCACGCCATCTCATCAGGACATCAAGATGAGCAGGAGGTTTCATGTTTCTGATCATAGAAAACCAACTTGTATCCATTACATTCCAGGGCCAGACAGCCCTTTTTTCTAGCCTCCTGAAGTCACCCTTGGGTAAGTGATGTTGGACAATGCATGTCCCGATGCAATTTCATAGGGCAAAGCTAATTAGGCAAAAACAACTTTTTCATGTGTCCTCTACCCCCCTCTCCCGACACTTGGCTCCACACCTGTCTGGTAGCATTCATTATCTTGGTTTAATTCATCCTGTGAGATCATACAGCACTCCTTTTGACGAATGGCTTCCATTCTAGGTATGACTACTATCTAACAGGATGGAATATAAACTAATTCTATTTTAAATTTTTCTGCTCTTTCTGAAATCCCCTTTCTCAAACTTAAGCAGGCATGTTTGGATCCATCATCGGAGGCTGCAAGGAGGTGGTGGGGCTGCTCACACAGTAATCCATTAAGGAATCAGTCCATCAGGCCTAGTTTCTCTATCTTTATGGAAGTAATATTTGCCATCACCTGGCATTTCAGATTGTGTTATATGACTCCGTTGGCAATGGAAGGAGGTTTGGAAGCAACTGTGTAGATCCTGTTAGTCATGTGTTTCTATGGTTATTTATAAATATTATGACCAGCTTTAGTCAATATATAATGATTATAAATTATGATTTTTTTTAATTGCCAGGAGCTATTTTCTTCCAGAGGTCATTTAGAAAGACTTTTAAATTCAGTTGACTCTGATGAATGTGACTTAAAAGAAAAATACTAACAAGGCCAATATTTGGGCAATTAGTTTGGGTTTCAGACACCAGTTTGCCATGAAGAATGAGAAAAGAATGAATAAGAGCAAAACAGGGACCTTCGTTTTACTTCATGTTGGAAGGAGTACTTATTTATAAGCACAGGAACAAAAACTCACAGAAGAAAATCACTTTTACCTTGTGGATCCAGGGAAAGTTATCTGTATCACTATTCTTGTCTAGGTCTAAATTTGCACAAGATAGAATTAGCATTGATAAAGATTACTCACAGTATAGGCTTAGTAAAGGATTTTACCGGGTAAAATGCAAATAGTGAGTGTGAGAGGAATTTAGCACTGTGTGATCAAAATCCAACAGATGCTTTATGTAGAATCTGCAAAGTCAGCATCAGACCATTTGTCATGCTCAAGTTAGGTGGAGGAGATCAGGAAACACATGAGAGCTTTAAGGATCCTAACTGAATAGCTAGGTAGCCATGAACCACACCGACGTTTCAGCCAAGGATAGACATTCTACAATATTTTCATAAGGATGAAACTAACAATGCATTTCTCAGAAAATATCCCTGTCTGTAAGTGACACATCACTATATTGGAGTAAAAGTCTTAGGAGCCAGGCTTATTTGCAGCAAAAAATATCAGGCAGATTAAAATAATTTTAAAAAATGAGTCACAGTAGTGAAAAGGTTCTTGTGTCTATATTGTATAAATATCCCTTTTGTCAGTAAATATGACAGGTGCAATCATACTAGGGATCAACATCTGTAAGTTCCTCTTATAAATAACACAACTGTAACATTTTAAGGTCACAATTGTTACTTTTGTACATTAAAATTTTATATGAATCCCTTGGTTATTTGTGAATGTTTTAACATTTTTTTTTTTTTTTGCAGTAGACATGGCAGGATTTCAAGATTTAGGGGTAGGGATGAGTCTTTCACCTCCAGGCAAGAAAAAAAAAAATCCAAAATATAAGAATGAAGTAAAATTTGTTCCAATTTCCCCAACTTGGGTTTGAAAAATCTAGAATTTGAGCCTAAATCTTTTAAAACATGATTTCCTATTATACCAGGGGTTAAGGGTAAAATTATTATTAAAAGTATACAAATAACTACTATACATAATTTCAATTTATATTTGTATTACTTATATTTACTATTAAGTTATATAATTTATATTACTATACATAATTTCAATTTTATATTAAATTCTAATGGTGGCCTGTCTTGTCCATTTTGTGCTGCTCTAACAGAGTACCTGAGTCTGAGTGGTTAACAGTGAACAGAAATTTATTGGCAGTTCTGCAGGCTAGGAAGTCCAGTATCAATGAACCAGCATCAGGAGAAGGCCTTCTTTCTACATCATCACATGGTGAAGGGGAGAGAGTAAGGAGCTGAACTCGCCCTTTAATAAAGGCACCAATTGTACCCGTGAGGGTGGACCTCTCGGGGTCTAACCATCTTTTCAAGATCCCACCTATTCCTGTTCATGCTGTAACAAATGCTGGCAGAATAATGCCTGCCCCTACTGATCCAGAGCCCATTCCAGTCAGCAGATACTACACATAAAACCTGTGGGCTGAAGATAGGAAGTTGAACACTCAGCCCATAGGTGAGCTTGGGCTCTGGGAGATCATGCAGTAGCCTCTTTCTGCAGCTCTCTCTACAACAGAGCTTCCATTTGCCTTCCGATTCCAAGAATGTGGATCGTTGACCTCTTAACTCTCATTGCTCCCCCACCCACTCTACCTTCTGGATTCCTCTCCTCTCCAGGACTTTGGACTTATAAAAATTTCCACTTGTCCCTTCACGTTGACCAGAAAGTAGACATCCAGGCTCTTCTCATTTTAGGTGTTTTTTAACGGCAGTGGAAAAAACCCACTGTAAACAATAATAAAAACCACAAAGGGTGATTTTCAGTAAAACCTGAAAGGTTTTCCTCTTACTGTAAATGGAGCAATCCTTGGGACTCTTTGTTCCCGATGTGCCTCTCTTGTTACTTAAAGGGAAGCTTCTCATTTATTCTTTATCTATAACTATTATCACTCTGAATGTCCTAAGAGATATTTAATCATGGAATTTGTATTGACGTAGAATCCCAGAAACTGAGATCTGGAGAAATCCTCAAACACTTGTCCAACCTGCTCATGTTACAGATGAAGAATAAAAATCTAAAACTAACTTACATTATTTTCCCCAACATTTTTCTTCTCCTTTGCAATTACCAAATCCACACATGCTCAGCTAAGGAAGTTTTGAAAATAAAAAAGTATGAATCCCACAAATCTTTGATAATCAGTTTACCTTTCAATGTGTTTCTTTCCAAACCTTACTCTGTACATATAGGGATAAGTATGCTTTGGGTATGTGTGTATGTAGGTAGTGCTTACCAATGTTAATGTATGTTTCTATATGTGTAGGTATATATTATATGCATATATGCACATATGATATATATAGATATACATATATACTTTATATTATATTTTTCTCTAAATTCTCCCATATACATGTGTACACACACTTACTCTTTTTGTTGAGTTGATTATTCTTTCTTCTACTATAGACTACATGGATACAGCTGGCATGCTTAACCTTGTGAGTTCCTGGACAAGCAAGGTCTGTGATTTCCTTTTTTTCCAATTAAACTTTAGAAAAAGCCAAGTCCCCTTCATAGGAAACGTGTGTCAATTCCCTAGATGCTATGAAAGTAGTGACTCAAAGCTTTCTTCTTTTCTAGAGAACTGGTAATGCTTAGAACTCATGCACACACACATACACATACTACACTCAGATTCACATATGTATGGGCAGCTTCACAGCTTATACAAGTGCTCTGCCTCAGAGTTGAGCCAATTGTGTGGTGCAATTCATAGTCCAGAGCTTCCAAGAGATCAGGCTGCAACTCATGTCCAGCCAGGTAACATGTCTTCTTAGCTCCCTCCTCTACTGTGCATCTGAAAGGTTGGGCAAGGGAAGGGAGAGACAGGGAGACAGCTATATGGCAGGACAGATTTTATTGTGATAAAACCTGGGGAAGAGGGGTCTCCAGGAAAGGATGGAGCCTGTGTCCACTTAGAGGCTGAGTGTTTATATTGGTTAATTAGGAGGGAAATTCAAATTCTGGCAGGTAGTTCTTAAGGCAGAAAAGCAAGAGTGGGTATGCTTAAGACAGGAAGGAGGTTATCTAAATGTTCCTGTGATTTGTGCCAAACAAGATATGGGGAAGTTCCAGTAAGCAAGATATGGGGACTTTTCCAGTAAGTGGAAAACCTTCACAAAATGGAGTTGATTTTTCTCTAGCAAGCCATCTAACAGCTTCCCTCATTTATTTTCCCCTAAAAGTTCTTCCTCAATATGTTATTTTCAAAAGTATTTTCATCCCAGTCTCTATTTTTAAGGAATCTATCCAATTAAGCTGATATTGTTGGTTTTTTTTTTTTTTTTCAATTTTGGAGGCAATGGGGAAGCACATGTTGCAATTCCAGAAAACTTGACTGCTACAAACTTTAGGTTATATTATTTCTATTGTAATATAATGACCAAAAAGATCATGTAATGTTGACACATTTAATATTTTCCTAAAACTAGAAGCAACTGGTCTGCCAGTTTTATCTAAATCTCTGTATAAAAATATATTTGTGATTAGAGAAGAACCTCTCACTAGAAATTCAATATGAGACAAGCATAATTTAGGTACTTATCACATGAGGAATGCACAGATAAGTAAGACAGAGAACTTTCCTTCCAGAAATTTATGTTCTATCAAAAGAAATAAAACATATAAATAATAGAAAAAAGAGACCTATGGCAGTCAGAATGGATACAATTCAAGGCATTAAAAAGGTCCCAATTTTTATGAAGATCTTCCTTGAGATTGGTATTCAAAAAGAATTGATGGATTAAACTGATGGGTTCAATGTGACAATAGGATGCTTTGTATAAATAATTTTATGTAATATCCAACAGTGCTATGCAAGAAGGTATTTATTTTTGTGGTACTGGAATCAAGCCTAGAGTCTCATACATGCTAAGAAAGCACTCTACCACTGAGCTACATTCCTCAAGAAAGTATATACCAATTAATATAACTGCATTGTCTGAGGTCTCACTATTGCAGAAAGTTGAAGTAATTATTAAATCTGTGAACTTCAAGAGTGATCTATAAAGTGACAAATTACAAAAACAAAATTATGAAAAAACAAAATAATATCAAAGGAAAAAGGCATGAAGGGAAAGAATCCCTTCTATTGGAGAGATGGAGAAAGATTTGATGGAAGAGCAAGCACCTGATCAATGCTTCAAGAAGGATGCACGTCTGTTAACTGGATCACACAAGAAAACTCACCAAAACTCAGTGGCTTGAAACAATAAGTATTCATAACTGTTCTCAAGTTTTTATTTTTGGGGGGAGAAGGGAGAGTTTTGTTCTTGTTTCTGCCAAGCTCACTCATGCACCTATAGTTGCCTATAGGTTAGTAAGGCTCGGCTGATCTGGACTGGACCTTCTCCCATAAATGGCTGCAGGCCAAGCTAGAATAGCCTCGGATGAAACGATTGAAATTCCATCCACTGGGTATCTCATTCTCTAGCAGGCCAGTATTGGCTTGTTCACATGCCAACAGGTTTCTGAGAGAAATAGCAGGTCTCTGGAGCCCTAGGTTTGAAACTGCTGCACAGTTGATTCTGCTCCCTTCTGTTGGCCAAAGAGCAATCACCACGCTAGGAAAGTAGAAGGATAGATCCAATCTCTTGAAGAGAAAAACTACACTGTAACATTAAAAATATGTGAATATAGACAGGAGTAAAACCTGGGGCCATTTTTCTCTTACAATGAATCTATCATAAACAGGAAAGATTTCAATAAGCAGGAGAGACAGCAAAGCATTTATTTCTGTTGCTCTGAATAAAAAGAACCTAGATTCAGAGCCCAGCATTGTGAGATTTAGATGTTGATCTTGGGAAAGTCACCTAAATTTCAGTGTTGCAATTTTTTCATCAGTAAAATGTGTGAGAGAACAAGTACCCACCAGGTAATATTGATGAGAGAGCTCTATTCTGTAACCTATGAAAGACCCTTAGCAAAATGCATTGAAAATTAGAAGCTCCCAGCAGTTCTGACTCTGTTATTTTTATAAATAAAGGTAAAGAGGACCTTGAAGGAAGGAGGCCCCTTGGCCATAGCCACAGGATACACTGTCAGAGCACAAGCTGGAGCCAGGAGACTTCATGACTCCCACAATCTTGTACTGGAAACATCAGCTCTTCACCATAGTGAAAACAAGCTTAGTCTCAGACTTCAGAGGGTAGATACAAGGAAGAAGTTCTTAATGAGAGGGAGTCTCTTGATCTAAGAAGGAATGCCTATTTGTGAACTATTCTCCAGAGAACTCACAGAACAGGTGTGGTTCTCATCTTGTCTTCGTTGACCAGTTGCATGTGGGTCTGCTCTGCAGTGGAAAGCAGAGGTTCACTAACTGAAGCAGACATCCCCCAGGCCTCTGACTCAGTGAAGCAGACACTGTCCGTGGACACTGAAAACAACTCAATGGCGTCTCCCGAACACACACCACCCAGAAACTCCACTTGGGGCCAAGACTGTGACAAGTGCCCATGATTGTCCAGACTGAACATAAGCTCATAGATGTTGATTTTTCCAATGCTACATTTGAAGACTGATGGGAGTTCTCAAAGCATGATATGTAGTGACCCACACTCTTTGGAAACACTTCACTGTTTAAACACTTCGCTATGTAAAAGCTTTGGCTATGAGTCTTTACTCCCCTCTAATTATTTGAAGGAACAGACACATTCATATGCAATACTACAATCATACTAATTTTGCCATCCAAATAGCTTCACTTCAAATGAGGATAAGTGATACCTTGGGATGCTTTCAACCCACTTGCTGGCATTCCTGCCGTTAAGATCACATCTGGCTTAGAATGCTATGCATCTATGACACGATCTTCACACTGGCACCTTGCATCACTTTTTACCTTCTCGTCCCCGTGTATGTTACTTCTCCGAAACAACAACAACAACAAAAATCTGTATGGCTGCTGCGCCCTTCTCTGACCATGCTGTCTAACAAGGTCGGGCATTGGGAAACAGGATTCAAGAGATACCCTTTCAAAGAAAAGGTTGTGGCATAATGGGGGGATGTGATTGGGATACTGGGAACTATGGTATTATTAATCATATCTTGGATTATTAACCTGGGAGTAATTTCTAGAGTGCTTGTTAATTCTCAAGTGAAAACTCACTTCTGTGGAAACTATAGTTTCTTCATCTAAGGCCACCTAAAATAGTTTATCGGATTAATAAAAAAATTCAGCCTCTGCCTAAGGGTGCCAATCCTCCATTACCCTTTATGGAAAATTATGATGAGAATGGTGTCAGGATGGTTAATAAGGATAAGTTGCGTGGTTCTTATAGAAGTTAACCATTTCATGACTCACATTTAATAGGTCACTAGTCTTTTTCCTACCATAGAGCTTAGCAAATGTGTTCCTGTTTACCTATTCTCAGAAAAATAGATAAAAAGTTTCCTTACAGACTTAAAGTCTCCTCCATAACCTGTCATCTTCTACACAAGTTAACCATCATTAAGGTTGAAAACAAAAACATGGTAATTAACCCCTGTGTAACCTTCTCTGATTAGAGATTAGCACCGATATCTCTTGTTTGGGCTCAAAAATTACTTGGAAGCACCTAACTTCCCTAATACCAATTTATTTCATAAATACAGGACTTAATTGGACACAAGCATAACAGTTATGAAGCGATTAAAAATTCAAATGCACTCTCAAATTACATTGAGGGAAATATACTCCTTCTAGGAAAGAGGGAAAAAACCACATAATTGACTGAAGTTTGTGTCTCTCCAAGTTTAAAATGTTGAAATCTTAAGGCACAATGTGAAGCTCTTCAGAGGTGATTAGGTCATAAGGATTGTACCCTCATGAATCAGATTAGTGCCTTTATTTAAAGAACCCCAGAGAGCTCGCTCACCCACTTTCCACGATGTAAGGGTGTGATGAAAAGTAGGCCATTTGCAACCTGGAAAAAGAACCTCACCAGAATGGAACCATGCTGCTGGGTCATAGACTCCCAAGAACTCCAGAACTCCGAGAGATAAATCTCTGCTATTTATAAGCCATAAGACTGTGATACCTTATTATAGCACTCTGAACTAAGACAATGCCCCAATAGTCTTCACATTTATCACAGCATTGCAGAAGTATGCAAAAATCTTGGGTCCTGTGGAGGAGCACTGGGGAGTCCTCCCCCATGCAAAAGAATGTGGCAAGCATGTCCTCAACAACTATTTGATAAATAAATAAATGAGATCACACATACACAAGGCAAGTTGCCTACAAGCTGTTGGGCTATTCTAAATCTAATAATGCTTTTCTTTTTTTTTTTTTTAACAAGGTTGCATTCTATAAATTTGATATATCAGTCCTAGTTTTATACTATGAAGCTCAAAAAAGATTTTATTTGATCTTTGATATCTCTTGAGTTTCTTATTTTATTTATACCAAACATTGGATATTACTCTAAGAGCACAATAAACAACAACAAAAATATTTGCCTCCATGGAACTTACTGGAGAATGAAAAAATGGCAAGCCATATAAACTTGAAGTTACTTCAGTATGATGTATTTCTCAGGAGAGAACTGTGGGAGCTTATAATGGGGAAATTAACTTTAATTCTGAAAGACACTTCTCTCAAGGAAAAACAAAATGATGAAAGGCATACATTTTAGCTAGTCAATGAAGGGTAGCAAATGCGTTCCAACAAAGACAATGGTATGTGTAAGGACCCTCTGGGAAGCACAATGTGTATACAACTGAATCAGAGAAAGTGCCCCGAGCAGGGTGTGAGATAGGATCAAGATATAAGCAGTGGCCAATCCATGCAAGGCCTCGTAGATAATACCAAAGATACTAAGGGCAATGAGAACCATAAAGAAGTCTTAAACTAGGAAACAGTGTTACCAAATTTACATTTTGTAAAATCTTATGCTTACCAATGTTTGGAGAATATAGGGGGCAAAGAGTGAATGTAGAGAGATAAGCAGATGTTATTGCTATCACAGTATGATGAAAGTTTGGGTATAAAAGCAGTAGAGATAAAAAGTGAACCACAGACATACTATTGGAAAGTAAACTAAACAGGGTATGTGGATGGTTTGGAAGAGAAAGGAAAGAAAAATGATTCTTGAAATGTGTGTAGTGGTAGAATCTGCTAATTCCCTACCGTAATATTCATCTTTCCCTTTCCTTCTTAACAATAGAACCCTAAATTTACTTGCAGTGCCAAGAATATTAGATAAGACCAATATTTTTCTCTCTCACTTTCAGCTATATATGGTAGCTATGTCATTAAACAATGACCAATCAAATATAAGTTGAATTATTAGGGTCTTCTTATATGTTACCTTAAAAGAGTACTGTTGAGGTCTTCCTCTTCACTTCCTAAACCCTTTTGCCTGAAACTCAGTGTCATTGAAACCTGTCCCCACATATTGGAAGAGGAAAAAAAGAAAACAGTGTATGGAATGTATCCACAGGAAGTGAATAAACCTGTAGGGAGGAAAGAAGGAAGAAGCTGCTGAGAAGATCACAAAGATCCTTTTGGATGCTAATCAGCCCCATGGTTGTTCATCTGAACCTGTGGGGGAAAGTACTGTTTCCCCAAGGCCATGAAAGATGGGAGCAGCAGTGCATATACTTTGGTGCTAAGATCAGATGTGACATAAACTAGGGAACGAATATTCTCCCCACCTCTGCACAGAACGAAATACAGCATACACTCACTGCCTTCTCTGCAGGGGAAATCCTCAATCCAACCTTGCCAAGGTAGCATAGTCTTCTGAATTGGACTGATGGACTTTGATGGGGTGGGGGAGGAGAGGGAGAGCTCCTGAGATGATGGAGTTGAGAACACTAACAACTGGCTCAAACTATTAAAAAATAATTTGAATATTTGTATCCATAGCTGTCAACAACCAGGTTACTTAACTGTGTAAAATAAATGGTCAAAATATGCCTGATTTATCCTAGACAAATAGAATCTTAATAAGAAAAGCTAATTAGTATGACAAAATTTTCCTTTACAGACATATTTTAGAAGGAGGTGAATTAAGAAATATATTAACAATTTAGAGATAAAGTATTATTTTAATACTCACTAAGCAGAACAGTGTGAAAGTTCAGGTTGACATTTTATTTTTCATAGCCTGTGTGTCGAAAATTGTAAATCTGGCAGTCCTGAGTCCCTCAAAGTCTGTACATTGCAAACACAAGGTCCTGGAGCTCATCTCTGAGCCCCGGCTTGACCCCTTGATGGGCTGGGCTGGTGTGCCTGAGGCCTAGGGCCTACTCGAGCAGCCTGGTCTCCAGAGCCAGGGTCTAAGCAGCTGAGGTTACTCGTGTGAGCCCTGAATGCTCCCATGGCTGACCCACAGAAAAACCCTGGACCGGATGGCAAGAAAGAGGGAAATAATTATGCTCTATAAATACAAAGCGTAAAAAGTGATTTCTGATTTAAATCCCAAATAGATTGTGTTTTATCATTTGTAAAAGACTAAATATTTAAAGAAGTTTATACTGTTAATAATGTAGGATAGAAAAAATAAGTAAGTAGAAAGGAGACAGGAAGGAAAAAAGTAAAATGTAACTTTAATATAAAACCTGGAGATGAAGTGCTTTAATGTTTACTCCCCAAATCAGTTCTCTTTCCCAGGCCTAACTCTCCCAAATCTCTGGGAAATCTGTAGATACTAGAGTTAACAAAACAAACAAACAACTACAATTGCCCTGTGCTTTGATAACAAGACAGGTATGATATTTTGAGAAACCTATATTTTTAAAAATTTTTTATATAATAATTGGTGCATTGTAAACATACATCTTTGTTAGGTACACGCTGATAAAGGCATATATGCACAAATTTCTCATTTAACCCCTTCCCCAATTCCCACCCCCTCCCTCACCCTCCCTCCTTCTCAAGTTCAGTTTAGTGATTGACCTTGATATATTTGTGAAAGTACATCGTGTGCATTAGGGTGCCCCCCCCCCCGTACATCCCCTTCGGTTAAGTCAACTTCTTTGCTTATCGAGGGTATCTCCTTTTTCATCTGGAGACCCTCTTATGCCCCATCTTCTCCCTAGCATCCGCATATTAGGGAGAACATGTGCTTTTTAACTCTTTGTGACTGGCTAGTCTCACTTAACATAATTCACTAATTATCTGAAAATAAATTAAGCACAACAAAATTTGTGTCACTCTTTTACTATAACCACTTTATTTAGAAGGGAAACCAGAGGTTTTTATTTGTAAATTTATTCAGTTCTGGGAGATTTTTGTAAGTGGGGAAAATACATGAATACAAAATTGTTAGTCACCGCCTCAAGTTCTTGAAAACAGCCTGTGATACCAAAGTCCAACAGGAATAGTACAGAAAAAAAAGTTACATCCCAGGTGGTGGGAAAATAGTTTTAAATAATAATGAGCCCAAGAACATATAAAATAAATTAAAAATAGATTTAAAAGAAATTTTCAAATAAAATATTAGGAAAGCAAATCTAACAATATGCAAAAATAACATATCATACTTTGATAAACTTATTCCATTAATATTTTCACATTAATAGACCAATGAAGAGAAATTACATTATCATTTGAGTATGTAAGACAAATATAAAACAAAATTTGATATTGACATAAGGTTAAAATAACCTATGAAAACTAAAATTAGAAGGAAACTTTCTCAATTTAATAAAGAGAATCTATTATTTTAAACTATAGAAATACTATACTTACTGGTGGAATATTAAAATGACATTAGGGCAAAGATAAAAATAACCTATTTAACCATTGTCATTCTATGCTGTACCAAATGTACAAACCAGGAAAGGTGCAGGGAGAGAAAAGCTGATTTAAAAATAGGAAAAACTGCTATTATTAATAGATGATAAGGTTGTACATAGAAATTCCAAGAGCTATCCTAATGACTTATTTGAATAATTGGAGAATTTAGGAATATTACCAGATAAAAATTAATGTACAAAGTGAAATTATATTCTGCTCATAAGCAATATACAGAAAAAAAAGAAATGCTGCTTTCAATTAAAAAGCCAAATCATAAATCTAACAAAAGATATGTATGATTTCTTCAGCGAAAGTATAAAATTTAAATTGAGAGATTTTTAAGATGATCTACATAATAATGGAGAGCTTGCTATACTCAGGGAATGCATATGTGCTAAACTTAATCCAAAATATATAAGAAAATTAAAAGTAGCCAAGAAAATTTTAATGCAGAAAAATAACACTAAGGAATTTGTACCAGTAGACATCAAGTCTTCTTATAAAGATAAAGAAACTAAGAAAGGCCAGAGTTGAAAGCATACCAGAGATTACCAAGAGGGTGAGTAAGGAGTCGAACAGCAGGAGATGAAAGCAGGGGGAAGTGGAGGAGGGGGGAAGGGAGGAAGTGAAGGAGCTGCGGATTGGAGTGGATCCATGTCATAGTAAATAGTTCTTACTTTGAAAAGTTAGGCAATCTTTTGAGATGGAGAATGGGTATCTCAAAGCAATTCTGTTTTCTGTGATGAAAGAAGTTTATAGAGGAACAAGGGAAGATAGGGTGGTTTTAGTGCAGAAGTAGGGAGATTAGTTTGGGAAATAGTGCATCCATTGAGGTAAAGGAGGCTGGCACCTTGGATCAGGGAGAGAGGAGTAGAAGTTTGTGCAGAGACATAGAGTCTGGATATTTTAGAGTGGAACCAATGAGACTGGGGCGTGGGAGAACCAGAACAACCAAGGATGTTCCTAAGGCTCTTAACATGGCATTTGGCCGAAGCCAAGGATGAAAATACACCATTGGCTTTAGAGTCATGTGGTAATTTGCTAACTTTACAACGTTGATTCAGTTTAATTACATGAGCATGTTTGAATGAGTTGTGGAGTAGTGGAAGGTGTATAAGTGGAGGCATGGAAATAGAAAAATAAAAAATGAAGACGAGTTTTGTTGTTGTCATTTTTTTTTGGTACTTGAATAAATGAGAGGAGTGACCAAGAGCTGAGATGAAAAATCAGAGGAAGAAAGAGGTGCTAGGTCAGAGAAGCAGGAGCTCAAAGGAGCACGGCCTTTCCACAGAATAGTGCAGAGCAACAATGAGGAATCAGCATGAGAAACAAAATGGATACTGATCCCAGCTCCCAACTGTGAAGTTACCCAGGGCCTGAGAAAAGACTATCATGGCTTGAGAGGGTTACAAAAAAAGAAATGTTCTTTGAGGAATTCCAGGTTACATCTTGTCAGAGGCCTGGTCAGGGGCTAGCTGTGGTTGCAGGTAGTGAGATCCCCAAGATGAAGAAAGCACTCAGAACTGCCATCTGGAGGAGAACAGACAGCAGCTTTATTCTCTGACTGTCCCTTCTGTAGGGTTCTGGGCAGAATGGCCCAGGCGTGTTACACTCTGCTTAGTCACTGCTCATAACTGCATACAGTGTGGTGTGCATACGTGATGCACACATCTGCAGTGTGCGTGTGGGAGGTGTGCATGTGCATTTGAGACTGTGTGGGATGCATTCGCATCTGTGGCTGTCGAGGTTAGGCCATCACTGCCAGCCTGTACTGCCTCTTTGTCCTCAAACACCCAAGACAAGAAAATAGAAGAAACTCCAACGTTAGTGAAAATGCCCATCCCAAAGGTAGATAATGTTCTTCTCCCAGTTCCCAAGAGGTCCTTGTTTCCTGTAACATTATTCATATCTATCTCACCTGATATAGCCACCTCTTCTCACTCTGTTGCGTATCGAGCAATCACACACTAACCTCTGTGAGTTTCTTCCATGATTGTTTTGTCCAATTTCATTTGGCATTTTCCTTCCTCATCCCCATTTGAGGATGTCTTCTTTCTTGGCACAGAAATTGAATTCCTCACTAAACCTAGTACCATGCCCTTGATGCAGTGATTGCAGTAGAATTGCTGCTGCTCATTTGTCTTCCACTGACTTGAGTTTTTTTTTTGGTTTTTTTTTTTTTTTTTTTTTTTGCGGTACTGGGGATTGAACTCAGGGGCACTCTACCTCCGAGCTATACCCCCAGCCCTATTTTTTTTATTCTTTATTTTGAAACCGAGTCTCACTAAGTTGCGGAGTGCCTCACTAGGTAGCTGAGGCTGGCCGCGAACCCGGATCCTCCGGTCTCAGCCTCCCTAATGCTGGGATTACAAGCGTGCGCCACCACGCCCGGCTCTGACTTGAGTTTTAAAAGTAAAATAAATACAGATAAAAAGCCAAAAGAACCCTAGCTTCCACTCTGACTTGTACAACTATTCACGTGTCTCTCCAAAAGTTCTGTTTTAACCAAATACCAAAAACCTGACTTCTTCTTCACAGCTTGTAAGCAAATGTGAGCATGTGGAGTAGATTTATATCTTACCCATAAAGAAAGAGAAAGGACTGTGAGGCTGAGGAGGAGGCAAAACAAAGGTTTGTTTTGTAGCAATGGAATCACCATGGCCTGGTTAGAGATGAACTTGACTGATGGGTTTTCCGTGAGAGCCTCTAGCACTTCATCTTTGCCAAATATTAATGTGCTAAATTTATTACAATTGAGTTCTGAAATTAAAAATGGCCATGTGTGGCACATATGTGTGGTACATGGAACAGTAATATATTGTGGATCAGCCCAACATGAGGCAAAGAATATCGTGATCGTGACAAGGCAGGTGAATTCACACGCATGCCGAGGCAGCTAAATAAATCTGCTGGATACTGGTGTTGGTGCTCTCCGTAGGTATCTGCTTTCCAACACAATGTACACTATGCATGAGATATTTATTAGTAACCCCTTCAACATGCCTCTATAATAGACCGTGCTGCCTAAACCCAAAAATGCAGTTTACAGCAACAGAACAATCAATTGAGCCAAACCAAATTTTAGAAAGAAAGATCACAAATGCCAGAGAAAAGAAAAAACTATTTCCTTCTGTCTGGAGATAAAGACGGCAATGAAGGTCAATACTGCACAGGTTACTCCACTGGGATGAAGGTCATAGGGAAAGATAATGACATCAGCAAATAACATAAGGAAGAAAAAGAATTGCAGGATAGAAAGGGAAGCGTACCCGTCAGGGTAGACTACACTGTGCTGTGGTAAAAAATAACTCTAACATCTCTTATTTCATAGCGATTTGGGCTGAGGTTGCCCCAGCGGTTGCTGCTGCTCTTCCCACTCTGGAATATAGCCTGAAAGGCAGTCACTGCCTGAAAATTAACAATTACCATGGTAAAGAGAAAGAGCTCAAAGGCCAAAGTTAATTGTGTGGCCTCAAAAAAGGCCCAGTACTGTACTCCTACAAGTGTCCAGATTAAAGAAAGCTGGTATTGTTTTACTGTTTTTTCTTTTTTTTTAGTTGACCTAAACATTTTGAAAATTGTGTTTACATTACCCTAGTCCAGACCTTGTCTCTAGTAAGAGAAAGTTTAACATTTGTTCTCATCTTTTTAATCACCTCTTACCATGAGCAACCCCAAAACTCTCTTCTGCATTCATCAATAGCTGCCTTTGGCAATAAAATGGCCATGTGCTCCCCTGTCCAAAGTAACCAAATATTCTTCGGGTAGAAATGCTAGAGTCCAGTCAAAGACCCCCAAACTTACCAAGTTACACTGACTCCATAAGAACGTGTTCTGCATCCTTGTTTTTGATATCACTTTGGCTATGTTGATAACCACTCATGAGTCAAGAATCATGTGATAATGTATTATTGATGCCAGAGTAAGATCACATACATCACTGAAAAACAGGTTGCCTTATTTTATTTTTTTCTTCCATCATTGGACATTTAATAGCAGAAAATTCTCTGATTTTTCACACATACCACACAATTGGCAAAAAAATCTCAAACCATATTTTAGCTTTGTTTCAGCTTCCAAAAAATATGTTTGGGCATTACAGACACTGGCCAAATGTCGGCCTGAACTCTGAGCTTACACCTGGATGGGTTGCTGCATCTGACCCAACTGGGTTGCTGCAAACTGGTCCTCACATGAAAAGACAGGGAAAGTTTAAAATCAGCTTGGTGGAAATCCACCTCTGGGAAGAGTGTTGGTGAAGGAATAATTTGTACTTCTTGTAGGGTTGGCTTAGAGGTTTGTTGTAAATGAATTTCTCTTTATTATTTAAATGGAAACAAGGTTAAAGAATGAGAGGAGTCTCATTACAAAATCCCAAAGCCAGCATTTTGTTTAAACAAATTAGTATTTATGAATTCCCGTCTGTGCGGCCACTGTCACTCTCCTGATTCTTTTTTGGTGTGTGTTTGTTTGTTATGGTGCTGGATATTGAATCCAGGGATGTGCTACCTCTGGGCTCACCCCCAGTCCATCCTATTTTATCTTTTATTTTGAAACAGGGTCTCCCTAAGTTGCTGAGTGTCTTAATAAGTTACTGAGGCTGATCTTGAACCTGAGATCCTCTTGTCTCAGCCTCCCAAGTACAAGGAATGTGCCACCATGACCAACTCACTCTCATGATTCTTCATAGCACTTTAGATTCCAACAGGCAGTTCGGATTGAGCTAATATTTTATGATGGAAAATAATTTGGTTTTATATGTGTGTGTTTTAATGTCAGTGCTTCATAGAGGTCCCCTGTTTTGGGCCTCGTGAATAGAAGTACAATCTGAAATAAAATTAAGATCAAGATATGTAAACATGAGGTTATTTACTGGATGGGTAGCAGATCACATTTTTTAAATAAAATTTACTCTGAAAGTAAGTATAGCCAGCGATGAATGGGACAGGGAAAGAACTAGGAAGGGGAGAGCTTTCCTGCAAAGAAATATGGAGACCCCCCCTCCCCCACCTGCTGTGGTCAGAAACTTCCAGCCCTTTACGTTGCAGCTTTAGACACCAGCGGAAAGTTCCAACATGGCAAACTTAGCACAATTGCACTAAACTGTAAGTGCCCCAAATTACTATGCATGAGGAGGGGTGGGATTTCTGGGCAGCATAAAAACTCACCATGCAGAAAACTTTTCCCTCTTTTCTGCCCATGGACCAGCCAGTTTTGTGACCCTCCCAGTTAACCCATCCAATAAAACCCTCAATTCTCACCCTATCTGTGTCCCCCAAATGAAAACTTTATTTTGGAGAGACAAGAACTGAGGGACACTTATCACCCTGAGACATAAGTACTGAGTTCTTTGGGTGGTACAAGTAGGTTTTTACTTAGTCCTGTAGTGGCAAAGCAATAGCCAGGAATTCTGCATAACATTCTACAAATATTTCCAAAAAAGCACTAATCAATGTGAAAGAAGATACTGAAAGTTTAAGTCCGTGGGGAAAATAAATAGTGAAAAGGGTAAGTCTTTGATTTCTATTTGCTTTAGTCACTGCAGAGGAGAAAAAGAGGAAACATAAAAAGAAAGACTTAAGTCTGATTAGTCTCATCAAATATTTGATTTCATAAAGACTACTCCATAAAAATATGAATGTCCTTCTTCCAGTGAAAGGAAAAAAGCTATGAGCAACAAAACCCTTGGCTGAAATTTCATAAGGCTAATTTACAAAAGGTCTATGGTAGGTCTGAGCTGTGTGACAAGGGTGGATAGGGCTTTCCGCACCTTCCAGGGACAGGAAGACAAATCCAGGTTGGGTCAGTGGTCAGATGCAATTAGGAAGTAGGAAAAATGCTAAGGCCTAGTTATAGTAGCAGAAGTAGAGTTAGGGTGTGTCCAGGGTCAGATATCAGAGAACCAAGAATGCAGGTAAAATTCTTGCGGGAAGGGAGAGCAAGTTAGGTCTGGTGATGTTTAATCTGGATTGTCAACTTGACTGGATTATAAAACACCTAAGATTGTGTGACTCTGGGTGTGTTGATGAGATCACTGGCTTATGTAATGGCCATTGAAGGGAAAGTCCTGCCCTGAATGGGGGACACAGGATCTAGATAAAGAAGGAGAAAGCCACGGGAATGTGTGTATGGATCTTCCTGAGAAAATCGCATCTGCTCTCACCTGGGATACCAGCCTTCAACTCTTCTGCCCTTCAAACTGGAATTTCATCATAGTTTCTCCTGAAAGTTTCCTGGCCTTTCCACATCTGACCTGCGGCTGCATTATTGGTCGCTCCTATTCTGAGACTCCAGCTCTTTGACCGCTCATCCAGCTGCTGGTTCCTCTGGCTCGCCACATGCAGAAGCCACTTGGGGCTACAGGGCTTTGGACTACAGGCCAATTTGATAAATTCTCTTTTAGCATACACATATCCTCTGAGTTCACTGGTATTCTAGTGAGCCCTGAGTAACGCAGGTCTAGATAGAGGCCTTCAGGACTTCAGATGAGTAACAGGAAGCAGCACACACACACCGTCTTCAGTGGTTATAGGAGCCGAGATTCTTCTGAGGGTTGAGTCTCTAGACAAACAAGCAACCCATGTGGCCCACACAGCACTACACTCCAAGTCTATCTGTCACCAAACACAGCAAGTGAATGCAATCCTTTTCAATAAATATTTCTACCCCACAATACAAGTGGAGAAGCCCAAGATTGGATTGCCCATTGCATGCATTTTCATCATGAACTAACCACTGGCCTAAACCCTCCTGACTTAACAAAGTGTGTGTGTGTGTGTGTGTGTGTGTGTGTGTGTGTGTGTGTGTGTGTACACATGCACGTGCATGTGGAAGGGAGTACTTAGGATTGATTCCAAGGGCATTCTACTCCTGAGCTCACCCTGAGCTCACTCTCAGGCCACTTTTACTTTTTGTTTTGGAAACAGAATCTTGCTGTTGCTGAGGCTGGCCTTGAACCTGCAATCCTCCTGTTTTAGCCTCCCAAGTACTAGGATTACAGGCATGAGCCACCACTCATGACTTTATTTATGTATTTATATTAATAAGTTCCAATAAGTTACTTGAGAAAATTCATAAATTTTACATGTATATTTATCATAATATCCAGTATGTGTAAGTATGTGTATGTGTGTGAATCAAATGAAAATCTTTTATATGAGAATATCTATAAATAATTTCAAGGAAGCCCAGATATAATCTCTAAAAGTTTAGAAGATACTAAAATCCCTTTAAAAATCTTACCATTGAGCCGGGCGTGGTGGCGCACGCTTGTAATCCCAGCATTCGGGAGGCTGAGACCAGAGGATCCGGGTTCGCGGCCAGCCTCAGCTACCTAGTGAGGCACTCTGCAACTTAGTGAGACTCGGTTTCAAAATAAAGAATAAAAAATAGGGCTGGGGGTGTAGCTCAGAGGTAGAATGCCCCTGAGTTCAATCCCCAGTACCG